>JAUZST010003750.1:0-42755 GCA_034779995.1 Parotocinclus haroldoi
ACACACACACACACACACACACACACACACACACACACACACACACACACACACACACACACACACACACACCAACCCACACACACACACACAAAGTGCCTAAGCTTGATACAGCAGTAGCATGTGGGTTCTTTGCATGCAGTGGAAATAGGATTCATGCAAACAGCATAGCGATCTGGTAAGGTCAAAAAGCATCCCTTGAAGTTCATGTGGGTGCGAGAGAGAGATCCAAAAAATGAGATAAAATGAATAAACACTTTTGCATTCTAAAAGGTGACAGATATGTTGCTATACATGTCCCACTCCTGTACAGAGAGGAGGTATTCGTGTTTGTTTACTTTGGTTAGATCAAATCTGCCTGTATTATTTTCTCTAAATTGAGTTATTGAGTTTATCAGACTTCCCTTGTGTAAATCATATGCAGTCTACAAACACAAAAACAAACATGATTGCCTTCTGGAAAAGTTTTCACGATTTGTTTTGAATTTGAGCTAACACACAACTCTTTTTGAGCCTTTTTAAAAATTATATTGTGTTTTATGTTTTCACATGTTAACCCTGCCTATCCTGATCAGGGTCATGGTGGTTCGGCTTCTGTCCCTGGGAACAAAGGGCAATGGGATAAGAGTGCTCTGGACACCACACCAGTCCATTGCAGGGCTGCTTATGATCCTAGGACTGGGCTTTCCTCAACCAGATGCAGCCAGTCTGGGTCAAACAAGGAAGGGAGGTCAGATAGGAGTGCTGCAATGGCTGCTCCTATCCAGTGGTGTGATGGACTGGCACCCTGTTTAGGGTACATGCTTGCAAGGTTGAAAAGTGAAAGCAAATGGCAGAACTATGTTGTGTTTAAGATTGTTCGCTGTACGTTTGAGTGAAAGCAGGACGTTTGTCAGAGGAACTTTGGGCATTCATAGTCAAATCACCGAGTGCAGCCATTAGTGTGAGTTCTCAATAAATTCGGAGAATTTATTCATTGCCATACAAACCATTTTTTTCTTCATGGTAACCCTGTCTAATACTAAAAATAAAAATATCAGCCTGCTCAGCCTGCAAGTTCTATGGCAAATGCAAAGGTTTTTTTTGTTGTCACGTCATCAGTTTCAAAGCCAGTATCTACTACACTTTCTTTGGTTGCTGTTCCAGGAAGCGATCTGTCTCACCTGAGTATTGATGACTGACTCACCAAGATCTGCCAATAAGTGTAACTTATTTCATCTAGCTTCTTGCTCATGCCTACATTGTTGTACTTTGAGATTTGACCTTGTGCTTTGCGCTCTTATATCGTGCTTCATGCATTGAACTTTGTGCTTCAAGCTTAGCCCTTGAGCTTTGTGCATCGAGATACGAGATACTTTGTGACTCTGACCCCTAGTCCTGTTATTGTCCCTGTTTCTGCATTCTTCTGCTTAAGTTTTTGTTGTTTTGTGTTCCATTTCCCCTGTCCACAGCCTGTTTTTCTTTAACACAGGCATCGACATTTGCATAAATATCACGTATTTAAATGTGCTCCCTTTAAAGGTCATTTAGAAAGTCAACAAAACATGTAATTTGGCCAGAGGTGTGTAAACGTTTGCATTAGCCAGTGCCAGTTTACATAATTTATCCAGATTATTCATTCCATTTTGCGTGGAGCACTTTAAAACGATAGCAATAACGACCACAGAAAAGAACAGAATAACAAATAAACCTACATAGGGACTAGATTTTATGGACCCTTCTTTTAAAATTGTGCTGCCGGCACTTAAAGTATAATCACCGTCGGAGTCGTTTCATAAATATGCAGCCACTCATTTATCCCTGTGATAACATCCATGTGGAGTAAACCAGTCGATGACCATTTTAAGAGTGTATTTTTTGTCCAAGCATGCGTGTTTATGGGGAGGTAAAAGTGGCACGTGGACGCGTGATTATAAACAGGAATCACATGATCTCCTGGCTGGTTGCAGAGTCTGTGGGTGTTTGAGAGACTTATCTGGCTTGAGGTGGCTTTCCTAATAGCAATACCGAGTTCCACAGTGACACCATGAGCGAGGCATTTCAGTGTGATGCCTAAAATAAGCAACAGATTTGTTGAACACATATCAACGTGCCCGTTATGCAAACTTCTGACCCTGTGCTGAGTTCATACATCACCATGCATCAGTAGTGTTAATGTTATTTAAGGGGTGCTGACATAGAGATTCAAACCTCCGTCCTGAATATGAGGCCCTAGTGGAACCGCTCATAAATACTGCTGTGTTAATCAGAATTTGAACCTATGGTAGGAGGTCACGCAGCAGCGCCGACACAGGAGAGGGACAGACGAGATGCTGAAATACCGAATGCATGATGCTGTAGAACTCAGTGACCGTCTCTGCTTCTGTCTGACCATCTGTCTCTTTTGTAGGAGTTTTATCGTATCCTCGCAGGAAGCACAGAAATACACACAAGAGACGCATGAAACGGCGTGTAACATTATAATGCACCACTGAAACACCAGTGAAAGATTACTGTAACCTAATAGTCTCCTGCATAAACGAAGCAGATAAAGTCTGCATTCTTTTCATTTACATGCACACAAAGCTTTAGTATTACCTACAGATCTCACAACCATAACATTCTTAATAGCTTATTCTTCTGATTTTGATCATATATGCTTGTTCTTTGATTGTATTCATCTGCTAAAACAGTCTGCTGAAGACTAGCATCGCCAACACAGGATAATTGGATAAATAAACATGTCGAGATGTTCCCAGAGCGTAACCATTCAAAATAAGAACGCTACAATAATCAAATATTTTATATCAGAACTAAAATACAATTATTAGTAGTGACTTTAAGTGTCCTGTCTAGAGGTACTTTCTTTTTTTCTTGTAAAGCTAGCTAGCATTTACAGTAGGCTACCTGTAGCAAGGTTAGGCTTGAGTTTGATTTAGCCTGTGCTACTAAGCTTGTGTTTGAATCGCGCATGTGGTTTGTATTGTTAGGCTTTGTGTTCGATCTAAGCCTGTGTTTCATACTTAGGCAACGCTAGAAATAGATCTATAGGAACTGTGCTAAAAGCTCTGCTGTGTTTTGGACACTAGTATGCTGGTCATTAGGAGAAAATGCTGATCTAAGTTAGCTTATATTGATTAGCTTTACTGATAATGCTGGTAATCTAGCATAGATTGCCCGGTTTAGCTGGTGCTAGTGCCCAGCATAGCAGTGTCCAAAACACGAGCTGGCTCCCTGCTTTTTTCAGGGCTGTTTCATCACGCTTTTGCGTTTTCACCATTAGAGCTTTGCATGCGTTCATAGGTTCCAATGTTCAAGCTAATTTGGGTAACAAAGGCGTTTAGGATCCTGTGCTAAAATGCTGGTTAGGCCTTTGCCCGTGCTTCTAAGAAAGTATGTTAGCTTGGCCTGTGGATTTAAGTTATAGCTGATCTAGGTTATATATATCCTAACAACCCAACAACATTCCTTTTTGTATACAGATGAATAGCTTGACTAGCTGTACAGCTGTAGCTGTACTGAGATTTTTATTTAGTCATTTGGCAAGCACTCATCCAGAAAAACCCACAAAACACGTAAACAGCTCAAGGTTGCAAGGTGCAAGTCTCGATGCAGAGGCTAACAAACGAGTTCTCAGTGTGCCATTATTAACAAAGACTACAAAAAAAAGTTGAGAAAAAACATATACAAGGAGCTGGAGCAACAAAACTACAGACGATAGAAAGGCTGTTATCCTATAGTTTGTACAGTATATTGTTGTTTAAATGGGTGAGTCTGTTTCCTGAAGAAGGAAGAGAGACACTGCGGTGTTCTGACTGGTGTGGGGAGTTTACTCCAGCAGTGAGGAGATATTGCACTGAAACATCGAGATCTTGCCTCGGGGGCATGGTTCAGTCTCAGAGAAGGATGCACCAGATGCCCTGAATTTGAAGCCATGAGTTGGCATGAAGATTTGTAATTCTGAATCAAATGTAACTAAAATGAGTCAGAACCTTTTGAAGCCTGGAGTTTTACAGTTGAGCCTGGCTACAACAGGAAGCAAGTGGAATGATCCCAGTAAAGCGGTTACATGAGAAGACGTTGGCAGCAGCATTCTGAAAGCTCTGTAGTAGAACATGGCAGTAATCAACTCTGGAAAAGACAAGCCCGTTTGAAGATCTGAAGATTCCTTGGTTAGATGAGGACTTGTTCATGTGTCATGCAGAAGGCATCTGCAAGACCTGATGGTTCTGTATTGTAGTTAGAAAAAGTGAAGCTTTTTCACTTTCTGTCCAGATGGACAGCGAGAGAGTCTATATCGATAGAGAGGTCCAGCAACAGGGAGTTCTTTGCCAGGGTGTGTTGTAGATCGGTTCAGTTTTCTCCAGATTGAGCTTCAGATGGTGTTTTGCCGTCCAGGAAGGAATATCATAAATTCAGCTTTTGTGAATCTTGGGGTTTGGATGAAGGAAAGAAAAGTAGAGTTGAGTCTCATCTGCATAGCTCTGATACCAGAAGCCATAGATTATAATCCCTAAGCCTAATGATTTAGTGTACAGAGAGAGGAAAAGGGGACCAAGTTCAGACACTTGGGAACTCCTTTTGTAATCTTTTTGAAACCTGAGTCAGAGATATTACACTTGTTAAGATATTACACTTGGCACAACCAAAAAAGTGATATCATATTTAGAACCCTTGTCATTCACAAGTTCTTAGAATTGTCCCATCTGCCAGTATAAAGCGTCCCTCTCTGAACCTTATTATAGATAGAAGGAACAACTCGGGATGTCAATGATGCGTTGTGGTACAAGGTTGCTTCCAATTGCCTTGTGAAGTGTGGATGGTACTGGATCCAGTGGGTAGGTCTTCAGAACATTTGACATCATTAGTGTGGGACTGAGGCGGCTTAGGGGTTAAATTATTGGACTGTGCTTCAAATCCAACCTCTGCCAAGCTGGTACTGTTAGCCCCTTATGCAAGACCCTTTACCCACAATTTTTGGGAATACTGTATAAGATGATAAATGCTGTAAGTCGCTCTGGATCAGGGCATGACTAAATGCCACCAATTCATCCTCAGTAAGCAATGTTCAGTGTTAAGAAAGCAGAGTGATTATTATGGATTTGCTGCACCAAGGCTGGATTACAGAAGAAAGACTGAATGTTTTGTGCATTCGTGCAAAATGGCTCATGAAATCCTTATCCGTAAGAAAGGATGTTGGTGAGAGCAGAAGAAGGCTGAGCAAGGAAGGAAAGGCAAAGAACCATTGCCTTGGATTTGAGAGGTACGAGTTGATTTTGGAGTGGGGAAAAAAGCAGTTTTTAATCTGCATTGACAGAAGAAGAGAAAGAGGAAAGCAATGTGTGATATCCATTTTTTCTCTGAGCTGCAAAGGTTCGATCTATGAGGATGAAGAATATCAGCCAGGGATGACGCTGGTTTTGCTGGCATGGAAAGGTGAATTTTAGGCATCTGTAGACCTGTGTTTTCTATATTCTGATCCTCCAATGTCCAACACAAACAGATTTACCCATAAACATAGCGTAGCGTTAAGGTTAACCGAACATTTTTAACTACGCAGCCTGAAAAGGCAAACAGTCGTGCATAGTGAATTGTCGAATTGCTTCAAAAAGTGAGGAAGGAATGAAGAAACTTTAATCACAACATGAACAATTTATGTTCCAATCTCAGCAATGGCCTCAACAAAACGTGTCCGGACTGCAAAGCACGGATCTGAGCGTGCTCAGTGGCCACGCGCCAAGTTTCCCTGTTCCTGCTCGCATTGCATCATCCATCACTAAATCCAGGTGCTTCTACTTGTACGTAACCAATCAAATTTCACATACACACACTCATATGAAACATATCAGGTTCCTGCACCTCGCTCCTTTTTGCGTTCGTAGCGACAATAACACAGTGAAAAAAGCGAGACGATGCTTTGCGGCTATAGCATGACACGGTTCACCTCATTCGCTCTCACACTCATTCTGTGCTGTGAAAGCAGATTTTTGATCTTATATACGAGTGAAACGAGACTCTAAAGAATGTGCTTTCTCTTGCCATAGGGCAGGGTGATTGATGCATTTTGAACAGTGTGTGACGAGCTACGTGTTTGTGCTCACACGTTTAAAGCTGGGTGTGTGAATAACGAGGATGATTCAGATTTCAGCAGGAAAGATCTAGTGTTCGGAGTTCAGATGAGGATAAAACCGGGGAGCCTGATTGGTTCAGGGAGCCTGATGAACTCCCTGGTTGGAGGAGAATCTCTCCTCAGCCTGGTGCCTCAGTAGCAACGTAGCGTAAAGTTAATTTGGAATGCTGGATAGAACATTTAAAGTGATACCCGCACTGCTGTGCCATGCTGGTCTTGGTGCTGTAAAGATGGCATCTGTGTATGCAGTTACTCACTGTAGAGTATCTGTTCCTATGCAGAGTTTGGATTCACCCTCTGTCTGACCCACAGTGGAGCAGGACCAGCACAGGTGTGGAAAGTGTCCATTTTTTGGACTGATACTCAGATAGCAGGGATTTTAAGCGCTTTCTAGAAAGTGATGGTTTAAAATTAGATGTCAGATAAATCAGCATCTAAAATGGTCAGAAATAATAAATGATGTGCGCTAGATGATTAACGACCAGACGTATGGTAAAGAATGAATTATTTTATTATTGCTCTTTCACCGAGCACCTAAAAGCTGTCGCATTAATAAGAAAAATCAAAAGCAGAGCACCTTAGTACCTCTGTAGTTTCACCCAGACAACTGTGAGACCGGATGGAAAGACAAAATGACTCTTTGGCATAATTCGCCTGCTGCTCCAATATGTCTGGTTGTGTGTTATGCGTTATACAATACGCTTCCTCTTGGTTTGTAGCACAGATCTCAATACAGTCTCATCTTATGCTCAGGTTTGCGAACCAAATTCAGAAGGCTTAATGTGGACTCAAGGTCCATGAATCCAGGTCCCTTGGGGTTGTCTCGCTTTTGAATGACCCCATCTATCATAAATCCAAAATGTCAATCCAAGTTTCTCTAAGAATAAAGCTGACGTTTACTGACACGCCAGCCGCCTTCGTGAGTTAATACGATCCTTGTGATTTGCCTCGGCTTGATCGCCTGATATTGTAGCTTTACTTGGAACCCGGGGGCGGTTTATGATCCCTAACCGATGGCTGCTGGCAGGCGAGTTTATCTGAGCGCTCATTTATCAGAGCTTCACCTCGTTCTCCAGGTAAAAATACAAGCATTTTTTTAGTGCCTATGAGTCTCTAAAACGACAGTATTCTGTTTCGCTGATGGCTCAATTCGACTGCGGCATTTTGAAGGAAGGTTAGCTTTCAGATGAAAAACAGCGTCGGAGTTTGAAAGGTTGTCTTGCGAGGGTTATTCCAGCTGTCTATGTTTCACTTAAGACTTATTTCAGTAAGAGTTCGCTGAGTTTATTGGTTCAGCTATTACCTGCTGCTTTCAGATGTCAATATAACCCCTCCGCTGCTCCCACTCACCAGACAAATACTCATACAGTGCGACCTTGTAAGATAAATGTGCACAAAAGAAGTCTTGAAAAGCCTCAAAAAGCTCTGCTTTATCATCACAAATACCTTAGCATTGTGTGAAAAGTTTCCATTAGCGTAAACGACGTGGATTTATAAACACACTTGAAACTGCTGGAAAGTCTGTGAGATTCTGTATTTCTACATTTCTGCGTGAAAACGTCCTGAAACGTCCGATTTTCACACGTCACACAAGTCCGAAAAGTAGGTAAAGAGAACCCATTTGAACAAATGGGGAAAAAAAATTATACTTTGTATTTTAATTTTGGACAAACATTATTCAATATCTGTAACTGGCAAAAGTATGTGAACCACACAGGGTTAGCAGTTAACATGAAGGCATTTTTAGTCCATAACAATGACACTGTGTTGTATTTAAAGTGTGAACCTCACAACACGTTACTACACAATAAAAGTGTATTGCTGCATGAATAAATGAGTTTTCTGAGGTCCTCAGAAAAGAGTTGGTAATGATCAATTTCCATCTATCCCACCTCATTGTTTTCTATTTACAAAAATGTTCTTTTTAAAAGAAAAAAAAAAAAGCCAAAACACTTGGACTCTGTGCTCTACTACATTTTCTCTTTTCTCTCACAGCTGATGTTCCGGTACCAGTTCCAGCACCGCACGCTTGGATGTTCTTCCGGCCTGAGACCAGTCCCGCCGGAGTGCAGTGGCTCCCTCCATCGTTGGACATTGGGAGACGATGTGCCTCCAAGGACCTCCCACTAAGGACTCATTCTATATCTATTTTGTTTTATAATTTAGTTTATTTATTTTATTACTAATTTAAATGTTATTATTAATTTGTTATTGATTCAAATTATTTACCTAATTTTGCTATAATTTAATATACTTTTAAGTATTTATTTAATTAACATCTAGGCCACCCAGTCTTGGTCCTCCCGAGGTTTCTTCCTTCTACTTTCAGGGAGTTTTTCCTTTCCATTGTCAGCCTAGGTTTGCTCAACTTGGGATTGGCCTTTTAAGATAATATAATATTGTAAAGCTGCTTTGAGACAATGTACCATTGTAAAAGCGCTATATAAATAAAATTGAATTGAATTGAATTGAGATGAGTTGTGGTTAATGAGAAAATAAATGCAATTAACATGTCATCATGTGACAGCACTAACATACAACATGGAGCTTTATTGCATTACCATCCGTAAATTACCTGAAAAATATTTTTTGTGTTCCTTGACTACCAATAAATCATTTAATATTCAATACATTATGGAAGTTTTTTAGAGTCTTTATAGAACATTAAACAATTCAATAGTTAATTTTACACTGGAGACCAATAAATGATAGATAGCTAAAAGCTATATGTTTTGCCTAATCACTCATATCCTTATATCCTACCAAATGTACACATTAGACTACTAAAACAAAGGCATTCGTAGTCTAGACAAAATTAACGGAATTATTAAAATCCTGTTTATCCCTTTTATAGTTTGTTCTTGATTTCTCATTAATCCGAGAAATTAGGGATTATTTCAAAATGAATACAAAGAGGATCCCACAAGAACTGCTGGACAGTTTGATCCTCTCCATTGCCCTATCAGTGTCGATGTGTTTTGCCAGTCTTGAGTGACCATACACCGTACTGAACAGTCAATGTGTGGTACTCTGGTCCAGTTTAACAAGCTTCTGTTCACCCCCATGCACATGTCACTTGCTACTCAATCATGATAACTGAGTTTGCATCTCATTTGCATCTCATCAAACAACTTTCTTTGAGTTTTTTATTTGCTTTTCTGATTATCTTGTTAAATGAAATACTTATAATATTATTTACATATATATATATATATATATATATATATAGCCCCATTCTGTATCTTAGGTCCTCGGACACTGCTGTTCCCAACAGGTGGCTACCAATGATGAAGGTGAGTATTGCTCAGTATTGCTCAACTCTGAGTATGTGTTTTGCTTACAGGTCAGTGGTGTGTTCAGGCAGATGAGGAGGGATGGTGGTCAGTTTGAGGTTGGAACAATCTACCACAGTACCCTCGCAACGACAGCGCTCGGGGCACACCAGGTCCTGGAAACATTCGCCAGTTAGACGGCTCCGGTAGTCCTCTGAACCTGAGCAGTACAGGAGAGAAACAAAGGAGGTGGAAAAGGAAAGCGAGAATGAGCAAGAAACTGTCTGCACTGCTGATCACATGACTGGATGAGTCATGAAAATCATATAACATGACGATGCGACAATCATTCAGAACAACGGGATCTTTATCAATTATTTTAAAAATCCTTATACAGCCTTTCTGATTACAATCACATGATTTACACTGTTGTTTATTAACAATCATTATCATTACCTAAATAATATCTGTACTCAATAAATTAGCATGTCCGATCTGCTAAAAATCTGAGTAAAATCTTTGGAATGACCTCAATGTCTTTAGAATTTGCGCAATGTCCGTCCAAGTAACAGTATCAGACAAACATTCTGCCTAACATTAATAACATGCAAATAACATGTGTTTTGTCTTTAATCTATTCACACATTTATAACCCCCTAATCCCATTCAGGCTTGTGGAAGGCTGGATACTATTTGGCTGCCTAAAGTTTGGAACAAACTCTATGGAGGGTGTCAGTCCATTGAAGGGAACTCTTACACTGGGGCAGTTCAGAGATGCCAGTTGACCTAAGACATGGCTTTAGAATGTGAAAGAACATGCAATCTCCACACAGGAAGTGGCCTGGCTGGGACTTACCTTTGTAAATGTGTTAATTAATTAATCACAATCTAACATTACCTCTTCCCATCAGTTGTGTGTTACTAGCTTAATTAGATAATCGGAGGACCAACTCAAGTCAGGTCCTCCCAAGGTTTCTTCCTCATAATGTTTATTGAGTTTTTCCTTACCACTGTTTCCCTAGGCTTGCTCAGTTTGGAATTCGATAAAGCTGCTCTGAGACAATGCTCCATTTTAAAAAGCGCTATAGAACTAATGCTGACTTGACTGGACTAGTTTAGGCATAATGTCTGGGTTGGGGTTTAATGACTTTTTGCTTGCTTTTATACTCATGACTTGTGAAATGGAAGACCACTTGCACAGTGTAGCAAAATAGTGCTGAAGCACAGAAAAGCACATTACATCTGCGTGTGTTAAGACATGCCGATTATTACAGCGGTGGATCTGACATAAACAATAGTGGTGTGGAAGTGGCACATTTTCTGCGTCCGGTTTGAAACAGGTAAAGAAATATATATGTAAACACTGTACCACAATAACAAGCTTTAGATATACATGAGCTCGCACTCACACACAAACACTACCACCCACTCATTGCCTAACCCTAAGCAAACATCCATTTTGCTCTGAGGACGGATTGCGTTTGCAGACAAAGCAGACCAAGCAGCAAGAGGTCACTTGCTGGAGGTCCGGACCTGAGATGTGTTTTGACACGCAGGCAAAGCAGGAGGCCTGGATCAGTGCGATATATCTGCTTCATATCACTGTTTCCTGAGCCCTGTTTATGTTATCCTTCCTCCTCTTTCTTGCTGCCCTAACAGCAAAAAGAAACACTGTATGTTTGGCTTTCTAAGAAAGATATTTCAGCTCCATTAGCGGTGCCTGGTTCCTCTTCCTTGCGGTGGGCGAGGGGTCCCCTATCCCAGAATGCCATGCTGCGTGCGAGTGTGTCCAGCGGTCCCTGGTGCTTGACGGAACCATGTGAGGCAAGTGTAGGCGGCGGCACATGGTTAGATCAAGCACAAGAGACAGCTGCACCAGGGGCCTGGGAGGCCCAGGGCAAGAGCCAGGGGCCAGAGGAGAGAACAGGAGGACAGAGGAGGAGCAGCCAGGAAAAGAGCAGGAAGCCACTAAGAAAAGCAGCCATCGCTTTCCCTAGTGCTGTTTCACTGAAAATAGCTCTGCCCAAAACATACGGGACAGACATGAGGAGAGACAGACAGATAGATAGACAGACAGACAAACAGGAGGACAGACAGACATGGTCAGACAGTGACATGACTGGCACACACAGGCCATTGCACAGGAGAAAAGGCGTGCAGTGAAGCCTCTGCTGCAGTACACCCACCCCTCAATATGAAACTTCAAACTACAGCAAAAAAAATTACATCTAAACAAACCCGTTAATCTGGAGGCTGAAATATAAATCTAGAAAAAAAAACAAAACGCTAAATTGTCTCTAATCTAAAAACATTAGTACTTGAAACCATGTTAAGCTACATTTTAAATGCAAACTCATTAAGCATATCCAAACTGCAACACCACCCCTGTACACACATGGTTTGTGCACGCACACTTGGCTTTTGGAGGCCGGCACTGCGGATGTTGGCTCTCCCACTGTGCTTGTTACAGAGCTGCTGTAAGGGACAGAGGCAGAATTTTAATTAGGGGAAATCCTTGAATTAATAACAAAGCAAGCGGCGGCCATGCCCAGCACCCAGCACACACACTACTCTAACTAACTCCCGCTTTATGTTCCAGATCGTCAGGGAATTTGCGCCATTTAGCGATGCCTGGGGTCCACAGATCATGATAATCCCTTCAGGTGGACCACTGTTACTCCTGGTGATGTCCCATGAGCACTCTGAAGCCTGGCAGTGTGTATGTAGAACTGCTCCAGGCCTGAGGATGCCACACAGCTTCCAGTCCAGGGAAATAAAACACACATTCACACGCTCATATACGCACATACAAAATGAATCATGCTATAAGGAATGTATCTCTACACTTAAAAAACTAGTCTCAGTTTATCAATGTTGTGCTTAAACAAAGCATACAGATAATTGGTTGGCCATCAAACACAAATGGCACAAATGCCAAGAGTGAGCCGGCATTTTATCTGACATAAGAAGCTGACCTAACAGTCATGCTCTGAAATCTAATCTAATCTAATCTAATCTAGGAAATACTTGTAGAAGAGCAAAGGCTGTCATTTTTGAGTGTATTTTTTTGGGTGTCTATATAATGTATTTAGAAACTTTTATTCCTTAACAATGTGTCATTTATCTGGAATTTATCTACGCTGTGAAAACCAGGTATTCCTTCTTGGATGGACGACTTGCTATCTTTCAACAGACTACAAGCTTAGGTAAGTAGGGTTTATATATAGGGTTAACTCAAGTTACTGAGGTGGCCAAGGGAGGAAGCTAGTTTGTGGGTAATTGCACCAAAATGAACAGAAAGTAAAGCGATAACTTAAAAAGTACTATAAGTGTAGCAATAAAATTTGACTATAAAAATATGCTTTAATATTGCATACATTGGAGGTTTTAACAACTGTTCACTACAGACAGGCCATGCCACAGATCACGCTCTCAGAATTTCAAGGCAAGGTGAAAAACCAAACCAGAAACAGAACCTGTAACTTGGATCAAAGGACCTTCTGTTTTTTAACCCTCACCAGGGTAATCAATCATTCTGTCAGAGATGCCCAATTATAATTCATACCCAATTATTCCAATTCAGGGTCCGACAGCACAGGGGCAAAGTCCGTGTCAATCCATCTCAGGGCACATGCACTCACACATTCAATCACTCTGGGTGTGAATGTGGGAGAAAATGTAAGTACCTGGTAAAAAGCCAGGTGGATAAGGTGAGAACATGCAAATTCCATATAATCTTGACTAGGAATTAAGAATATCTAGAGCAAGGACACAACAGTGGCAGCTTGGCAGAGGTGGGATATAGTTGTGGACTAGGTAGGAAATAGTTCAGCACCTTAACTGCTAGACTATCATAGTCTCTTTCTTACATTCTTTATTGTTGCTACGGTTTTATTCAGTGAGTTAATATACTCCTACAGTAAATTATGTAATGGCTCTTAAAATGGTATCGTAATGTCCCCAAATCAGTACCCTGCCAAATGAATTTGGCCGTAGCATATGACAGGTTAGCTGTAGGCTGGATTGGCAATGCCAGTGTGGCAATGTGCCACACCATCTTGTCCTTGATCTCACAGTAGAACATCTGCAAGCTTTTGGAGATATGTGAACCCACTTGTATGTATGAAATAAACAGAGAGAGAGAGAGACGTGAAGACAAAGAGTGATGGAGATACCTGTGCAGCGAAACTTCTTGCCCTTGATCTGACTGATGCGCTTGTTGGCGAGGCGTCGAGGGTGGCTGCAACGTGCCCCACTGGTCTCAATAGGGTTGTCAAACAGATAGTCAGCCAGCCACTTCAGGTGGCAGTCACACATGAAGGGATTCTGAGCAAGGTGTCTAAAGAAGTCAGAGATCAACAGAAAACGTGTTATATAGGAAACAATTAATGATTAACACTGCAGGACGAGCAAAGAGATGGCGAGATTGGTGCAGTCTAGATTTCAGTTATAAACAAGGTATGTCCTAGGAGACACACTGTTAAAACGGTTAATTAAAGTAGGCACAAGTTAATGGAGGTTAATTAAAAGGTGGCACAAACTCATGAAACATCCAACTTGTGTATGATTTATTGTGCTTATGTTTTATGTACAGTTAAGGGGGTGGGCGATCTGGATTAGTAGAAACCTTTCAAACAAACGTAAAAATGTAAACGTTCTAGGTGTCTAACAATAACACTGTAGTACTAAAACTAAACAGTAAATATGATTCTGAAGTCTGATTACACCATGAATTACTAGATGTAGTACTAGATTTGGCACACATACCAAATGTTGTCTATCATGATTTCAACTATCCTGCATTGTGTGCATTTAGACAAGTAATTGCAAATTCATTAGCAGTGTTTAGAAAATAATTTTGTTGGGTGTCAAATACCTGGCCAGATGAAATGTGATATAAGTTTTTATAATTAATTAGATTGGTTCTAGCTGTGTGCTCTTTGGTGTCAAACTGCTTTATTTGCATTTACACCTGATGTGTTTATCTTTTGTCAATTAATAATCTGAAATGATTTGCGCGCACACACGCACACACACACACATGCACACACACACACATGCACACACACACACACACACACACACACTAAATAGAAAGCTTGGGGTTTTTTTTTATTATCATGGGGACTTTCCATTGACATAATGTTAACAAAATGGCACTATTTATTTTCATCTGATCCATAGAAAATCATACTGCCGAGTGCTGTCTTGATTTAATTTACAATACGACAATCCTGAGAGCTGGAATTAACAGAATAATTATTGTGCCACTTCGCTAGCAGCTAATTAACTTGGCTGATTAAAAAATCAACAAGGGTATCAAGTGATTGCAAACTATGAAATGTGGAAGTATAACTTTATACACTGTATGGGCAAAGGTATTGGTGCACACCTCTTAACCATTAAATTCAGGTGTTTTATTCACTTCCATTGCCACAGGTCTATAAAATAAAAAGCACCTAGTTATGCAGTCTGGATGTGCACAGGTTTAAGAAAGAATGGCTCATTGTGAAGAGCTCACTGAATTCAAATGTGTTACTGTAATAGGATGCCATCATTGCAACAAGACAGTTTGTGAAATTTTTTTCTCTCCTAGATATTCCACGATCAACCGTGAGTAGTATTATTCATATATGCTTTTGGGAACCACAGAAACTCAGCCATGAAGTGGCAGCCTATGTAATATTATAGAGCGAGGTCGCCGAGCGATGAGGCGCGTGATGCATAAATGTCGCCAACGCTCTGCTGACTCAGAATGGAAAGGTTATCCATAAAGGCATGGTTGGGTCAGTTTGGTGTGGAAGAGGATGGGGATGAACTAGAATTGCAATTCAGACCCTCTCGTCCAACATCACTTTTTACGTCAGATTTATTTCTATAGCATTTTGTACACTAGGACATTCTCTCAAAGCAGCATTACAATTCTCCATTATCTTCTATTATCTATGCCCAGTCCCAAGACGAGCAAGCCTAGGGTGACACATTATATGAAAGAAAAACGCTGTAAGAAAGAAACCTTGGAAGCAGCTTTGTTGATATGTGTAAGGATTAAAGGATTAAAATCCTAATCTAATTATTGTAATTATATGCATAGTTTAAATAAACAGAGGTTAAAAATATTAAGGGAGAGAACACATTTAAAAATATAATATGTAAAATTAAATATGATATGTAGACTAATAAAGTAATAATAGTTAGAAATAATGTAATATTATGAAAAGTATAATACAATAAAGAATATGAAACTATAGCATGTAAGAATCGGGTCACTGCAGACACTATGAAATAATCTTGTAGCCTCAGAAGAATGGAAGCTGTTATAGCTGCGGGGACGGGGTGGGTCTGCCTATTAATGCCTATCAATTTAAAATGGCATGCCAAATTTCACTCCTGTAGGTGTAATTAGAAGGTGTCCCAATACTTTTGTCCATGTGTGTAAGTGGTGGTTGCTTAGAGACGGCAGGGTTCATTAAGGTTGGTGTAAGTGTGTGCGTATGTGTGTGTGTGTGTGTGTGTGTGTGTGTGTGTGTGTGCCTTACAGGGTCTTGATGGCGCGCAGCGGGGTGAACAGTCCTTTGCTGATGGTCTGTAGCTTGTTGTCGTAAAGTGACAGTAGGTTGAGACTCTGCAGGTCTTTGAACGTGTTCACCCTCAGGCAGTTAATCTTGTTGGCGTTAAGCAGCCTGTGTGAACAAAAAGACGTTTTATCCTTCAATCAGAGCTGTAAGTTAGAGTACACAAACTGGAACGCAAAACTCAACAGCACCCATCGATCACATTCACCAGTCATTCTGTAGATTATCCACAGTCATGCAACGAGGTATATATATAGAAATCTACTCAACACTAGTATTTATGCATTTAGAATTGATGTATTTTCAGGCTTTGAAGTAAAAAGGGCTGTGAGGAGTCATGCCATCGAGTACGTGTGAGGTCCTGCCTTAGATATTACACATACAGCCAATTGCTGTTTTTGAATAAAGCTGCACTGTTCAAAACCCAACTCAGCACATCCAACAAGATCTCACGAAATAAAGGACTTTTTTTTTTTCTTTTGCCTCGCTTTCAAAAAGCACATCTTATATCAAACACTTCTCTGTCCTGTCCCTTATACCACTCACGGCAAAAAAAATGCAAATTCATGATGCCACAGAGTATACGTGTCGAATTTAGTATATTCAGTTTCTCAAACAGCTTCAGTAGTTCAACAAGAACAGAAAATCACAGCCTGCATTTTTTTCAGTATTATGACTTGCGGCTTTTGTGGTGCAATAAAATAAAAGATCAGCAATTTCTGATTCGACGCTAATATCAGCCAACAATGCTTTAATCTCTGATCCTGAAGTATTAGCAGTTGTAAGGTGTGCAAATATTAAGGACAACAACAGCTGAAACCAACTGTCCCAAAAGTGTTTAAGCACTTTTTGTTTATGTAATCTATAACTGCATGTGATAAAACGGGCATATCCCAGTAACCCACACTCTGTCCTATTTAACAATACCATTAGTTTCCCTAAAAGAACAGTAGGTGAGATACATGGTGAGCCAGGAAAGACTGCAAGTACAGTAGTGAAGCCGCCATTCAGTGGAAACATGGGGAAAAACAGATAGAAACTTGATGCTCTTTATACTGTTTTATGTTTAACATCCTCTATTTTATTGTTAAAACAGTGATATAAATGGCTATTAATATTTGTATTATAATTGTGAATAATTGGTTGTTTATTTTGCATGGAAGCATTTAGAACTAGGGAAAAACTACTGTAATTTGATATTGTGACCTCACTTGGTGGGAGACATGATGAGACCCTGTTAAATTTCCAAAATTTCCTGATAACAGGCAAACAGGACTGGAAATTGTTACTGATTTTTGAGACTGTATTACATCAATATTGCTGAAAATGGGTGAGGTTTTGACCATACAGAAACACGGTGGGGAATCCCCCAGAAGAAATAAAGGATACCGAGTTCAAGTTGTCCAAACTATTATCCAGAACAAGGTAATAATAGCATAATGAAGTTTGCCTGTAAATGAAAATGCATATGTGGCTTCTTAACAAGATAAAGAAATTATATTTTAACAACTGATCCAATCTCACAAGGTACAAGCCAAGCAATTGTGGATTATGAGCATTGTTCAAGCAGCTCGTAAGAATCTGAACTTGAACCCTGAACCATCTGGTTAATAGCCTTGTACCTTAAAACCACCGTCACAATTATGTGCCACTGGAAAATGATTCATCCCACGAATGAAATACCACTGAAAATGGACCTTAAAATACTAAACAAAAAAAAGCCCAATGTAAAATAAACACTGCATGCTTTAACAGACGTTTTTTTTTGTTTTATAACTTATTACATTTTATACTTATTTATAAATATTAACATTTTGTATTTATTTTATTACCAATTTAAATTATTTTTAATTTAAGTTATTATTAATTTCTTATTGATTTTAATTATTTATTTAATATACTTTTAAGAATTTATTTAATTAACATCTAGGCCACCCATGGAGGATGGGTCCCCTGTTGAGTCTTGGTTCTCCCGAGGTTTCTTCCTACTACTTTCAGGGAGTTTTTCCTTTACACTATCGCCCTAGGCTTGCTCAACTTGGGATTGGCCTTTTCCGATCATATAATATTGTAATATGTGCCATTGTAAAAAGTGCTATATAAATAAAATTTAATTGAATTTAATTGAACAGAAAAGGCAGAGAAAAAGGTTCTCCAAAATACAGAACACAAAAAGGGATAAATACGCAGCTGTGATGCGTCCCGAGTGGGAATGGCACCTACAGCTGAGGTGTGTGCGAGTTGGCACCATTACATGCCGAAGTGCCAGAGGGCAGACGTGCAGTGAGCACGATAAAGAGCTGATTTGGGACGCTTCCCAAATTGAGTGGCGCGGGAGACCTCCGAAACGGCAGAGGGATAGCTCAAGCATGAGTGCACTGAGAGCGCTGAAGAAGCCGCTCGGGGCGCATCTCAAATGGAGCCGCCAACCAAGCGGAGTTGCGCTAAGCGGTGCAGAGGAGTGAGGCAAAGCCTCAGCTAACCCTGATACTTCCCTGACCTGCTACATTACCTCAGGGGTTTCCCCCTTACTCATCCGTCGTATAAAAGCCCCAGGATGTCACCGACTAAGCTCTTGAAATGGAGTTCTAACACTTATTGATTGTTGTTAAAAGCAAAGGTGATGTAACACTGTGATAAACATGCCCCTGTCCCAACTTTTTTGGAACATGTTGCAGACATCAAATTCAATATTTGTACACCACTTCCCAACTTAATTGGAATTGGAGTTGTATAATGGGATATGCAGTGACACAACAGTGCATGAAAAAAGATTTCTGAAGGATTTTATTCACTACATTTCACTGTAAAATGTAATGTTAGACACCAATGATAGCTAACACTCCTATTTTTCAGTGTTCTAGGTATTTCTTTATTCATGTTTTTAAGTATATGCCATAAATTTGCAATTGCATTACTGTGCTAAACACTTTGCTTAGTGATTAAATGTTTTACAGTTAATTTTATTATATTTATACATATAACAACAATGTCCTGTGGACGGATATGGCCTGTTGAAATGTCTTACATATATACTGCCTTATTCTCCTGATTTTCTAGTCTTGCAATGTATAATTTTGGTGAGCCTGTCTGAAATGTAGCCTCAGCTGATCACGTCGTCATACTCAGTACGCCTTTTCTCGCGTCCGCGCCGCAACACATAGACGCCAGCGATAGCATTTAGATTTGCGTCTATTTCAACGCTTAGTCAGTGACATCCTAAGGCTTTTAGTGCCGACGGATGAGTAAGGGGGAAACCCCTGAGATAACATAGCCGGTAAGGGAAGTGACAGGGTTTCCCAAGGCTTTTTGCTTCACTCTTTACTACAGTGTAGCGTCACTCCGTTCGGCTGGTTGCTCCGTTTGGGACGTGCCCCAATCGGCTTCTTCCAGGGCTCTAGGCGCACCCACTCTTGGGCTCACCTCCTGGCGTTCTGGAGCTCCTTTGCGCCACTCGGTTTGGGTAGCGTCGCAAATCGACGCTTTATCGTGCTCACTGCACGTCTGCCCTCTGCCGTATCGGCGCACATTGTCGCTGATTCGCATTCACGCCAGTTGTGGGTGCCATTCCCATTCAGGACACATCACAGCTACATGAATTTACCCCTTCTTTGGAGAAGGGAGCCTTCTTTGGAAAGCCTTTTTGCTCTGCCTTTTTAATTATTTCCCCATTCCTGTTATACATCGTGGGGTCCTAACACATATCATAACATTCTACATACCCCAGAGTGGTTATTTAAGTAACTGAAGCCTATGTCAGCTCAAACCAGTCTGGAGGTAGATGCCTCACAGCAAGAAGGTCCCGGGTTCAATCCCAGGGTGGAGCGGCCTGGGTCCTTTCTGTGTGGAGTCTGCATGTCCTCCTCGTGTCCATGTGGGTTTACTCCAGTTTCCTGCCACAGTCTAAAGACATGCACATTAGGTTAATTGATTCATCTAAATTGGCATTGACTTGTGTGTGTGTGTATATATATGACTTGTCTTGAGATTAACTTGTGTATGGATATAACCTTGTGTGTATGTCGCTGAGATGGCCACTGATGCCGATAGCGATGTTAAAGAACAGTCTGACCTTTCTCCTCTTTTGACCAGAAAAATGACACTTAATGTTTTTTTCACATTTTCAAATCATTGACTGTAAACACTAGAGAGGTTGTGTGTGAAAATCAGTTTCTGCAGTACTCCAGCTTGTGTTGTACCAACAACCATGTTACCTTTAAGTTAATTAAATCACCTTTCTTCACCATTGTAATGCTTATTTTGAACTTAAGCACGTTGCCTTGACCATGTACATGCACTGACTAAATGCACTGCGTGGCTGCAATGAGATGCTGATTAGATATTTGCAGCTAAACAGGATATATACACTTAGAACATGGTGACTTGTTTTAGTTTTCATGTGAACGTGTTATATTATCATGTATGAAGAGATACATGCAGCAAATAGTTCTGCAGTTTTATGGTAGCATAGCACTGGTATTACCTATCCTCTCCAATTGCTACCATACCCTAGACATAACATTTAGCAGATGTCAGGTAGATATGCTACACACTGATGACTGGCCTTTAAAAACTTGAATTGTTTCTCATGACTTCACTGACCTATTGCGTGCCATGTATCTGTAAGCTCGTGTAGGTATTTCAGCCATGTAGGTGTGTAAATCAAACCCAGCTAAGCCTTCAGAGAGGGAGGAGTTGTTGCAGAACCCAGTTAGGTGGGGACGGCCAGTCTTTGAAATATGGTTGATAGAATGCCTGTTTTTGTTTTGTCTCATCCAGCCTTGGTGTGTCATCAGTTACAGCCTGGACCTGGCACTGACTCAAAGGGGGATGCTAGGAAATGCAATCCATATGGTGGCACTATAAAACCTACATCATCTCTGCAACTCTCCAACATCAACAGCTTAATAACGCTGTCTTACAGCGATCGTGGTGGTCCATCATATAGAAGGGTTCACAAAGACCAGGACCAGTTGATTGGAAGTGGTATGTTTCTAGCTTTATTTATGTAGGTCTATATTTCTTGCAATTGAATTGTATATGATTATTAAGTACAATGTGTTGGATTATGTAACTTCTATATAACTTCTTTGATGTAATTTATGACTAATAAGTTATTTCACTTTTAGTAATAATTCAGAATATATGTTTTGTATTCTTCTTCAAGGAGGTCCTATTTTATTTTGATATGAAGATAGTAAGTCATCTGATTCTTCTGGCTGTGCTCGGGGCAATTTCTTGTCAGAATAACCGCAATGCCAAGTCGACTGGCAGACCGGCTAAAAAAGTCAGCAACCCAGCTGCAGAGGTCACCCTAGATGATGACATGCAGCAGAGTTCTGGATCTACATCCAAAGCAAATCAGCAAGGAGCATCTTCAAACAAGCCAGTAGACCAGATGAAGCTGCACTTGCTTAGGAACACACCAGCTACATGCAACGATGGCACCGTGGCTGGGTGAGTATCTTATTCGTCAACAGTTTTTATTTTTGATTTGGTTAAACAAGATGTAGACTCTTATCGTCAGATACTCCATTCATATACTCATTTCCAGTATTTAGTCTACACTCATACACTACTAATATACTATGTGTTTTATTAACTTAGCTCACAATGGATGGCAAACCTCTAAAATAAAAAGGCTGACTTAGTATAAAATTAATAAAATGGTTGTTCTCTATTAGGTCGTCTTTGCATTTCTATTCTATTTTTAATCCATTCTATATTTATTTGCCGTCTACAGGTTTTACCTAAGAGAGTTCAAAGGAAGCAAGAGGTGGCTGATATTTTTGGAGGGTGAGTATATAGAAGCAAAGTTCATTTGGATAAGTAGAGTCACCAGCCTTAAATGCTTTGCTCAGCCTTATTTTGACTGCAGGAAATTTTATGTTGTTTTGACATTGCTCGTAGACTTTGTGTGTGAGCACGGAACAAGAAAAGCTGTTTAGTTTAAAAGTAAAAGTTTAAGTAGAAAAGTTTACCTGGTTTAGTTCAGCAACAGCAATATTACAAGGAGAAAAACCTACAAAAATTTAAGGATATTTATATAATATCACCCAATTTTTGTAAGCAGTATAGTTATGGTCCTTACATGGAGCATGCAACTGCATTTTGGACAAATATCTAATGTTTATATGCTTGTTCTTATATTTATGCTTAAAATTTAGTACAGGATTCCCTATTGCCTGTTATGTGTCGATTATTGCTTGTTTCCCCTTCAATCATGAGAGTAACATATACAGTCACAGACACAGTGAGAAAGCTCAAATAATAAGTAAATAAATAAATAAGTGAAATTGATAATTATTACAAAATAATATAATATAATTGTATTCATAGTATACATAATTATGCAGTCAGTAGTATATTAAGACTTTCGCCCTGGAAGAAACAGCATATACTGTGTTTTGGATGTGTTTATGCAGACTATACTATAAGTGTTGGTGAATGCTTGTTATTGATGGACTGGTGCTGGCATTGCTGGTAAACTTAAATGGTCTTGTTGGTAAGGCTTGACGGTAATAATAGCTCATATCTATATGGTTTGGCCATTTATAACCATATAACTTGAGTACTAGAAATGCCAGTCTTGGCTGTTTTTTTCTGCCACGGCATACGAGTCAGTAAATACTTCATATAGTTCCAATAGCATAAACTCCATGCCTTTAATACTGTGAATTTATTAATTAAATTTACACTCTGTTAGCACAACTTAGTTAAATGTATGATGAGTTTTTCAAGCCTGTTGTGTGAGATGCTTAAAGACAGTGGTACTCAGACTAGTTTGAGAGCCGCATAAGACTGTTTTTTTGAGTATTTGCTTGTTGAGTAGGTTAAGATTTAGCTTATTTGTAACTACTCAAATGAGGAAAATTTTAAAAAGACAAATACATGGGACATGAAATATATCCCTACATTAAGTTACATGTGAGCCATTTTACCAAGATATCACACAACCAGTCATGCCAATTTCAGTGATGATTTACCTTCTTGTAAAAACCTTGAAAAAAACTGGGAATAACAGCAGTAACAGCGGTATGTGAAGCAAACAACTTTCTTTGATTGTATACCTCACTGTGTGCCACCACAACACCATAGATCAGATTTAGCTCAACAAAATCCACATTTAGAATGAAAAAGGTGTTGCTAGCTAATGAACATGACTTCTCTTTATCAGTTGTTGATATTTGAATATTTATGTAAAAGAAGACAAATTTAGGAAGTGAAGCAGGTAATGAACCTAAATAGATAATAATATTAATGAATTATAAAGTATTTGTGTCTTAAACAGCTCCTGATTTCCTTCAGTCTGAGTACCACAGTTCTAAGAGACTTCTAAGTTAATAGTCTTCTTTTTCCTGCACCTGTCATGCCCTGATTTGATTTTACTGACTCAGTAGGTTCATATTTCAAAAGCCTTTACAACAGCTTAAAGTGCTACCCTAGTCAAATCCAGCTAATATTAGTAAATAATTTTAGGTGGTTGGTGCTGTTATAGCAAAGAGACCTGCGATTCCAGGTATAAAAATATCCCCCGGCTGATGAGCTCATCTGAGTGGCCTCAGACACGCAAAGGTAAGCAGCTATCTGATACAACGTCACTTGCTGTTGTGCTGACCTGACTTTGATGTTTTTTTTAATCTTAGCATGTTGAGTTTTCAGGCCTTAATCTGTGCAGTGTTGTTTTTTAGGAACCGGAATTCTCTCTCCACAAGCTAATGAAAATCCTCACTGGTATAATGCCAACATTGTGTAAGTTCTTCACTTAAGTGACTACACAGTAAATGTGCTTATGTGGTGAGTCACTGAGCAAATGTAAGGTAGCCACTTGTGTTCTATCTGGGATCAGGTTTGTACCGTACTGCTCCAGTGATGTGTGGAGTGGTAACAAACCAGCGACTAAATCCAAACAGGCCAAAGAAACAGGTAATTCTCCACTGACATTGATCAAATAAATCCATTTATTATTTAATACTGCCGTTTATCAACTTGCATCATTTACATTATGCTTATGTCTGTTTCATAACAGAGTACTCTTTTATGGGATCTGTGATTATTAGGGAAACCATTAAAGACCTTGTCACAAAAGGACTAAAACAGGCCAAAGTTGTGATGATGGCAGGAACGAGGTTAGTGCCATCTCTTTGTACCAGTATCAAGTATCAGGTTAATTTGGACCACAAAACCTAATTCACACTATGGGAAATATGGTGTTTATCCACTGATAGCTAAATAGAACCACATCACAGTAAGCTTAGAAAGAATTCTTTAGCAGCTCGTTATAACTGTCACTTAGTTCTCAATAACAAGTCTGAAACAATAGGAGTTTGAAATTTGACTACCTTGCAAAACATAACACTGACTCTATTTCTAGCTCACTTTTTAAATACACCACAAACATGTGCAGTACTGTGCAAAATCCGTAGGCCACCATTAGATGTTATTTTAGCAATGGTATAATTATAACATTGTCCATGAATGGACCCGAAAAATGTCAAACTCAGATTTGTTACTTCCTAATGCAGTGGCCCCTTGTTTCTCCATCACTTGTCAGATACGGTTCTTGACATATATTGACTAGAAAAATGTCTGGGCTGTAGTTGTTTGCTTGGTACCCAGCTTAAAAAGTCGAGCCACGTGACCAGCTGAGACTGGTGATTCAGTCTCACAATCGTTCTTTCTCAGTGAAGATATAAGCTGTTTTTCTTAATTTTTTCTACATCTACATTACTGTATTCTTAGTGCACAAGTCTGTATAGGAAACTGCTTGATGAATACAGCCAACCATAAGTAAAACAAGGACTGAGTCCTCTCAGTTCACTTTCAGGCTGAGCAGATACCAAGCAGCTATCACCCTAAGTTCGACAGTAGAGTTTAATACTCCATTACTTAATGGATTATATGAGATTTTTCAACAGTGTATTAAAAAAATAAGCATGGGGTAGATTTACCGGGATGGCAAGAAAGAGAAAGACAAATTAAACAAATTAAAAGAAAAGGTAAGGCCAATTTGACATTTAAGAGCAGAGCACGTATCTTTAATGTCCGACTGCAGTGAATGCAGCATGAGATAACGCAGAGCTGCAAGAGAGTGATTTGTTTGAAAAAGGCAACTAAAAATAACATGCATTATTATTATTATTATTATTATTATTATTATTATTACTATTAAAACTGGGGAGTCAGGATTCGCCAGGAAACAGAAAAAGATATCCGGGAATAAAATGTCCAAACAATGAAATTATAGTGAAAGCACAGTGCTAGTATAGTTGTGTTGCTGATTTTGTGATAATAAAAACACTATTTCGCTAACTAGTAATGTTAACTAGGTCTGGTGTTAGTTCTGTGTACAGAGAGTCTTCAAGGCTGAATGTGAAAAATGCTTAAAATGGCTTAATTAAAACAATAAGAACACCAAATTTTAATCAGTTTTTACTATTTATTAGTGCCGTTTTCTACTCTAATGATGAACCTGTACTACGAAAGAGAAGTAATTACATGTAATAAGCTTTAACCAATAATAAGTAAATTAAATTAATTCAGTTCAATTAAACCTATTATAAAGGGGAAAAACGTAGAAGTAGCTTTATTTTAAACAGTTTGTAATTGAAACACCATGCGACAACATTTAGTACAGTACTGTACTGTACATTACTGCACTTTATATTTTTCTATCTTTATAAAACTTAATAAAAACACTTAACCAACAGAATGTTACCATGTTACTATCTGCCCTTTCAAGACAGCATTTTTTTTCTCTTTTGTCAGCAGGTCTCACAAGGGCTGGCTCTTACTAGTTTCTGTCATTTAGACGTGAATATAATATATATACCTCTTATCTGCAGCGCTGGTGGAACAGGTGTCCTGCTCAACATTGAGAAGGTGGCCAGTCAGCTGGAGCAGCTTGGAGCGGATGTGCAAGTTCGAGGACTGGCTGATTCTGGCTGGTTTCTGGAAAGCAAGCACCAAAAGTCCCCAGGCTGTCCAGACAGCAGCTCTTGCTCACCTGTTGATGCTATCAAGAAAGGGATACGGTAAGACATTGTAAATCACCACTGCTTGAATTCAGTTAACTAGCAATTAACTGTCATCTTCGTTCAGGTTGTGGAATGGAGTTATTCCTGAAAAATGTAAGCAACACTACAAGAGAGGCGAGGAGTGGCAATGCTTTTTTGGACACAAACTGTACACCTTCTTGAGCTGTGAGTTTATCCACAGGCACACATGCAAGGTTTAAATAGGAGTGTTAAGGTAGTGCTAGTGTTTAAGGATTTTGACTATGGACCAGAGTGCAAGGCCCTTAACCCACAGTTGCTTCTTAATTGTAAGTCACTATTCACCACTAGTCAAGTATCAAGAACATCTAATTATGCCTGTAATTTTTTTTTGCTCCACCCAGACCGGAAGGCACGTCTGAGACTTATAACCAAGCCTAGTCATGCTGGAATTGCGTATTAGACTGCTGCTCCAAACAAGTGCCATTTCTAATTATATAGATTGTGATTGTTATATAGAATCTCTATTTCTATTCTATAACCTCAAATCAAAAGTTGAGACAGTATGAAAACTTCACATAAAACCACACACAGTGTTTCTTAAATTTATTTTGAGGCCATTGCAGACAGTATGAATCTGAGATGTTTCAGTTTTTGTCTTGTACTCATTTAATCTGTTAATAAACGTCCATTCCTGCATTTCAGGCCTACAGCACATTCCAAAAATGTTGGGACAGGGGACATTTAGAGCTAGTAATGAATTAAAAACTAATTAACGATGTGATTTCAAACAAGTGATGTCAACTTATAATTATAATCATGTTTTGGTATAAAAGTGGCATCCAGGATGATAAACAAAGATTACCAAAGGATCTCCAGTTTGTCAGCAAATGCATGAGTGTATAGAGTACAGTGCATTATATAATTCAACGATTCCAGGAATAGGGAGGAATTACAATGCATAAAAGTCAGGGGTGCAAGCTTAAGCTGGCCACACATGATCTTTGATCCCTCAGATGACCCTGAATCAACAACCGTCATTCAATAGCTGATAGAACCACATGGGCAGGGTATTACTTTGGCAACCGTTGTCAAGCACTTCAACACAAAGTTACATTCACAAATGTCTCTTAAAACTTTACTGTGCAAAAAAAGAAGTCTCATGTTAAAGATCAGAAGTGGCACTGAATTTTTGGGCTCAAAGAAATCTAGGATGAACCATCACACAATGGAAATGTGTATTGTATTGACCCTGTGCTCCAGACCAAACAAGAAAAAGATCGCCCAGAATGTTATCAGCAACCAGCAAAGTCTAAAAGCCAGAGTCTGTCAAGGTATGGGACCGTGCCCTTTTCAAAGGTCATTTTCACTTATATGATAGCAGCATTAATGCAGAAAAGCACATTAAGAGTTCAGAGCAACATATGCATTCAAGATGTCATAATTTCCTGGGATATCCATGCATTTTTCAACAGGACTATCAGCATCAGTGGCTATTTCAGCGACACGCACACACCAGGATATATCTGTAAACAAAATTATCTCAAGACTAGTCTAATACACTGGTCACAAAAATAATATACAATATTTTTGTGAGCAGTATATATACACACTCAAGTCAATGCCAATTTAGCGTAATCTATTCATGTAACACTCATGTCTTTGGACTGTCAGAGGAAAAAAAAAGGCAATATTACAAAATGGTTTATTTACAAATGTAATTAAGTTGACCAGATAAAACATGAAAAATCTGAGGCTCATACTGTCAGCAATGAAAAAAAAGCCAAAGTGAATGTAAAAAACACAGAGTGTGCCAGCTTTTTCTGATTTGGGGGTTGTATATTTGATATTTCTAATTTGCCTAAATTTGACAATACTTCTTCGCAGCTCCACTATTTATAGTGCAGTGGCTCTTTGATGAGGAACAGTTACGTGTAGAGAACATTTACATGGGAGGCCAGTCTCTTTCAGAGCAGCAGTGGACCTACATGCAGAATCTGGGAAAGGAGCTGAAAAACTCGTTCAAGGATGTTACGTGAGTGTTTTAGTATCACATTCACATTTTACATTTCAATTTATTTATTCGACAGTCTCTTTAATTTAAAGTGTGTGTTCTCTTGCTGAATTCTCTGCTGTGTGTTTTTTTCCAGTGCTGTGTTTGCCCCTTCCTGTCTATCCCACACATTGATCACCAAAAGGTAAAGCTATTCTAGCTATTCTACAGAGTGAGTTCATGCTGCTGTTTCTGTCCATGCATCTATCATGCTGCATTCTGTATGTCATCAAAATGCCACCGCAAACTTTCACACACCTAGTCAGTGGGATCCTTGCTTGGCTCTCTGGTCCCATGGAGAATTAGGTCATATTTAGTTCATATTTGTGCCAGGTCTCTCTGGCGGATTTGTTTCTTTTAATAATTTTATTACAATATTAAGCCCAATACATAGTGTTATGTTAGAAACATCCATCCATTATCTTGCACTTAATTGACATGGGGTCTCAGGCCAGCCAGTGCCCACCCGGCAACTCTGGGTGAAAGGGCAGGAACAACCCTAGTCGGGGAACCAATCCATCATAGGGCGCGCACACAGTCACACATTAAGGGATACTTTAGAGACATCAATTAACCTAACATGTGAGTACCCAGAGTAAACCCACACAGCCATGGGGAGGACATGCAGACTCCACACAGAAAGGACCCAGGACCTTCTTGCTGTGAGGCATCGGTGCCACCGTGCTGCCGATGTTAGAAACAAATCTACACAATTTTTTTGTAATGGTCTAAATCACAAAGGGAGACTGGAGAATAATGTTTATCTTGCCAAAATATCTTGAATTCACAAGTAATGACACATAAACTTTGCTTAGACCAATCATGCTGAGACTTGTGTCAATGTATTTCAGTAACTGGATGGACTTCCAGGTAAAGGGTACATCCCTATCGCGTGCCCTCCAGTGTTGGGACAGGAGCCTTCAGGACGCTAACAAGAACAGCAAAACGGTGCTCAAGGGCTGCCCTTTCCATTTGATCGACACGTGCCAGTGGCCCCAGTGCAATCCAACATGTCCAGCGCTAATTGACCAGGCCACACAGCAGGAGATGACTCTGCTCCAGGTGTTGGCTAGCATGGGCTTGGATCTGCAAAAGTTGGGCCTGGACAGCAGCACTTCTGGCATAATTAGAAATGGTAGCTAAGGAGCTGATTGTGGTGTTTTCTCGGTCATAATGACTTTATTAATGTAATGACTGCCAGTTGACATTACAGGTATGCGCCATTTAACGTCCATCTGGTCAGCATGTGTTCACTTTAATAGAGGTCTTAAGGCTTATAATATGAGCTCAAAGTCTTCATGACAGAAAACAAGTATGAGCAAACCCTTGTAACAACTGCTGACAGAAAAGAGAATTGAAGAGCATGGTAGCATGTCGTACTTTCATTTGCTTTTTAATTTTCAGTAAGTGTTTCAAGTTTTATAAAAGATGGAAAGATAAGAATGACAGAATTTCAGTACTGTCCGAAATGCTAGCATATTGTGTTTGAATTAATATTGCTGTTTAAACACCAAATTATCTAAACTACTAGGTGACTATGCTCTTATTCCGTTTCAGAGAATGTAGACATTAAACAGCACATACCTGTACTCCAAAGGGATCTAAAATCTATGACAATCAGTATTTCAGCCTGTCCATGTAAGCTTATTGTCCATCTGATGTGACGATGGTTTTAATAGGGAAATATGAGTTATAACGTTTGAACTATAACTTGTAGTTAAGGTACTAGCTAGAAAGGGTGATTTAACACTTTCCCAACATCTTTCAAAGGACTTTCTAAGGTAAAAAAGGCAAATACTGGCTGCTGTACTCTAAAACCCTGAATGACATAGGTTCAATTTTGATGATGTAACAACAATTATAATAGTAATAATATTATTATCTAATAATATTAGTAGTCTAAAGGTCAATGAGGAAGTACATACATCAAGGCTTTTTGTTTTCTGGAGGAAGGTGTGCATAACCTTTGATCTTGAATGTTATTCGAATACTTTTTCAGTTGGAAATATGTACTGATAATTTACTGATGTACGACATATAACAGACACACATATATATAAAACTAACATTTACAGTCCACAATAAATATGTTATAGAAGCTTTATTAATGTCTACAAAAGTTTGTGTGTTTAAATGTATGCATGCATGTCAATATAAAACAAAAAATGGAATTCAGGGGCTGCAAAGACTACCATGTAGGGTCATGTGAACATATACTATAACTAAAAAATAACTAGAAAAATAACTGATAACTGTTTTTCAATGTTCCACAACTTAACTGCCTTGGTAATTGTGTTAAAATGTATAGAAAGATACTTGTACTGTGCAAGTTAAAGTCCACAATTATACTGGATATATACCAATGTTTCAGCAATGGCATAATGACCATATAAAAGAAGTTCTCTCTCTTCTCACTAGAATGCAACCCAAAAATACAGGAATACTGAATTTGTATGCAGTATAGTCTGAAGAAGCTTGATCAGGAATGTTTTTGAAAGCATAGAAGCCAACCACTTTTTCAGAAAGGGAAGAGGGAGATAAAGCTCACAAAGGTTGGAATAAAGTTTAGAGGATAATAGTGTTATATGAGTGACAAATGCAAGTTTAAATTTTTTGGGTCCAAACAATTGACAATATTTTCATCATACCATTGGTAAAACATAGCATCTAATGGTAGTCTAAGACTTTTGCACAGTATATATACTGTATATGACATATATGTACTTTAGCTTTAGCCAGGGTATTTCTACAGTCTAAAGACAACGGCTGCTCTTCTGAAGGTTGATCTATGAGGAGAATTGTTGGATGTGGTTTTAGATATTTGTTTGTTTATTTTCATCAGAAAAACATTTTTCATGCAGTAGAAAAAACTAGTACCTAAGAGGGTTGAGGGAGGGTCCTGGGTTTGATCCAAATGGAACAGTCTGTCCATTATGTGTGGAGTCTGCATGTTTTTTCCATGTCCATGTGGGTTTACTCCATGTACTCCATGTTTCTTTAGCAATTAAGGGCCATGAAGCTGGCCGAGGGCAGCACAATAGTGCAGTGAGTGGTTAGTGCGTTCACCTCACAGCTTCAGCATCCCTGGTTTGATTTCAACCATAGACAATTCCTCTCCATATAAACATCGGTTTACTCTGGTTTACTTGTGCACTTGTGCTCTTTTGTGACTCTTACCAGGATTAAGTGGAGAAGAAATGAATGAAAACATCATCATGATAAAAAAAATACAGCAAACAAGCTGCAAGGTCCTGTCCTGTCTATTGTCCTGCACAAGTAAGGTCTCCACATGTAATTTTACAACCGACGAGAGCTTCCAGATGTGCTGTCCAAGCCTTTAAACAAACAGGCTTACTTCTCTTCGAAATCAGAATAAGCCCGCTACTGTTAGGCTTCTTACCTTGCGTGCGTGATTTATGACCTGATGACAAACACCTGCCATTTCTGCTATTTAAGTGCGGCTTCTGGCATAGTTCGTTGCCAGGTCGTCACAACACTGGCGCGCACACGCCTCAACACACTAGACGTTTACCCAATTGCTACGGTTAGTTGGTAATGTCCGGGGGCATTTAAAGCCGATGGACGTGTAGGGAACCTCCGAGCTATTTATACCGTCTAGGGACAGGCTCAGGTTTCCCCCTTCGCTCTGAGGCTTTACTCGGCGCTGTGCCGAGCCTCACTCCAGCTGGGTGAGTCGCGTCCTGGCTCGGCTTTTTTCGTGCACTCCTCACATGTTCGAGCTCGCACTCCCTTCGAGCCTCACTCTAGTCGGCCGCCCATTGAAAATAAAATGCGCCCTGGCTTGAAGTGTTGCCACCCGGCTGCGCTCTCTATTTGAGACGCGCCCCGGCATGGCTTCTTGGCGCTACCTGCGCGTACGATTTTACGCTCGCCCCCTGGCGCTACGCCGCCTCTCGCGATTCATTCGAGCCTTCACTATACACGGGTTCTACGCAATTTGGGAGAGCGTTCCCGTGCTCTCTGCACGTCTGTCTCCTGGTGCCTCTGCGTTTTTGCAATTCAATTCATGCCCTGGCCAGCTGGGGAGTTGGTGTTTTTATGCACACATAAAAACAATATTACAGCTGCGCATCTTATCCCCTTTTCAGTTTCTTTTATTATTTAGGACTTTTTCTCCCTTTATATCCTTTTTTATAGTTAATATATATTATTTCCCCATTCTTATTATATGCCATGAGATTCCGTCTATCCCGCATACTTGGGTCCTAACACCAATCTCATAACAGCTACGAGCTAAGAGCTAGCAAAAACAATTAGGGTACTGGTACACTGGTACACATCTACAGTCTTGCCGAACCTGGGCGCAAGGGCAGGAACAACCATAGATGGGACGCCAATCTTAGGGCGCACACACAAAGTCATGCAAACTGTCACACGCTGAGGGCCACTTTAGAGACACCAATTAACCTAACACACATGTCTTTGGACTACCCAGAGTATGGAGTACCCAGAGCAAACTGACGCAAACACGGGGAGGACATGCAGACTCCACACAGAAAGGACCCAGACCGCTCCACTGTGCTATTGAACCCAGGACCTTCTTGCTGTGAGGCAGTGGTGCTACCCACCAAGCCACCGTGCTGCCCAACCTCCTAACAGCTAGGCCAAAAAGAAAATCCTGATTCTCTCATTCCTATGTTGCACCCTTCTCAAAGTCTGTCAGCTAGACAAAGTTTCTTTGAGTGCACCGTAGAGACATGTCAAGCAGTCAACAATCTCTCACTAAGTGGTACAATACCCAAAAGTAGCTCTAAGAGCCTTTTTAGTGGATTATTGGTAGTGGATTTTACGCCATTGTGTGACAAGACCCAGCGTCTAATCATACCACACCTGTAATTATTTTCATACCTTTCTGAGACATAACTGCATTCGGAAATTTGAATCAATGTGATATTTCTGTGTGTTACTTTTTTGACAATGAGTGTATTTCACCTGAAGTTCCCAAGAGTACTGAAGCAAACTTGAACCTTTGCATTCTTCCAGGCCTAGATTGTTAGGGTTCGCACTGCGAGCCTTTTTTGCATTGTTCGCCGCGGTGCGTTATTTTACCCCTATCCCTTAGTGTTGTGTTTCCGTTTTCTCACTACGTCCGTAATGGCGTTTGTTTTGGTTCTCCGCGGCAATCGATTGGTTTGTTCCTTTACTTTACGCACCTGTTCTTCATTTTAGTTAATTAATTTTGTTATATGAGCCGATCAAACACGCGAGTGTTCGCCAGCTCATTACGTTATCCCTCGTTTGTGTTGCGTTACGTTTTCAGTGTTCCCCTTGTCTTTGCGTGCAGCATTTTATTTTGTTTCGTTGTTCAGTCTGGTATGGACTTCCTTGCTCGTGTTCCCCGGCAGCTGATGGCACCCAGGACATGAGGCTGGAAGGGGCTGTACCCTGGACCCGCGGTGTGAAAGGCTCGCGTTTAGGTCCGCGGCCGGTGAGGTCGCCTCCGGACCCTTGCCGCTAGAAGCCGCTTTAGGGTCACTATCGGCACAGACCAGCTGTAACGGACAGCCCCTCAGATCTTCGGCCATCACGGCCGTCTTCAGATCCGTGGCTCTTAAGCCACCCTATATTTTTCCCCCCTTTTTGTACTTTTACTTTTTTTCTGTTATGGCAGTACCGCAACCCCCACCTTCGCCATGGGACCTGCTTCGCTCCAGCTCGTTCGCAAACCCCTGGAATCCTGTCGCCCTGGACCTCAAAGCAACGGACCCCAGTGGACTCTGTTCGGGTGTTCGCGGATTACTGGACAGCCCTTCGGCCCCACTCTGAACTCTGGGTTCAAAGCCCCTACCGGACTCGTGTGTGTGGACTTTTTACCTATCGTTTAAATACCTGATTTATGTGCCTTTTGTTAATAAATGTTCCTTGGTTTTCCCTGTATTTGTTGTCTGTCTGTGGATACTGTATCATGGGCTCCGACTCTTAAAACCCGATAGGGATCCTGGGGATTTAGCGAGACCAGGAATGGTCTTGCGTGATCTCTGGGATGCCCTATCGTAACATAAATAAAATGTAATCCAGATAAAAACCTTAACAAAACATTCCGACATGCATATCCATCCGTTAAAATGTTACTTGAAAAGTGTGACGTTAATCAAAGAGAGAAATAATATCCTACATAAATCCTGCACAAAGAAATTACATTCACCTGCACACAAAACCTGCTGCCGGTACTTGTACAGCACCCACTGAACTTACAGAGAGGTGTCTTCAAACACCTAGTTAGAAGTAAGGGCATCCCTACTAGAGCTAAGCTTGGAGGTAGAGGTGTGAGGATGTCTTTTCAGCTGCTGATAATTTTACCAAGAATAGTGTTTAATACATTTTCTAAACCTTTCAAGTAGCTTATGACCATCAGGCGCATGTTTAAATCCTATAGACAATATATGATCCCATATTAAACACAAACTAGCTAGGAAATGCTATTTACTCCGATTTACTCTGATTTACTCTGATTTCTGTAAAAAGCAGCAAGAGTATGTGCATGGTTTCAACATTTAAGATTCTGGCTGATAATGTGTTGATCAGACCATTAAAAGCTTTTTGTTTCTCTATGACTTTTTATTTATTTTTATTTATTTATTATATTAAGGCCGTTGTTGTATTTTAACACACAAATAACTTGTAAGCATTAATTAATGTGAATCCCTTTAATAAACATTTAAATGTGCAACTAGACCTTTAATAATCTAGAGATGCAAAAGCCACTGGAGCAGCAGGTGTATTTCTCATGATGAAGCTTTAGCTAGAACTCACATATAACAGAAAATAGCTCTGAAAACAACAAGCAGACCACAGGCACCACACTTTCTGTGTCACGGAAAGCAAAAACAGATGTTCCACTAAATTAAATGTTAAGTAAGTGATCAAAGGCATCTCTTTTTGACAAAGAAATGTGTGTGTTTTATTACTGGTATTTAATTATGCCAGTGCTGGTCAGGAGGGCTAAAGTTTGCACTGTGTGAGAATATAATAGAAATAACATTAGTAACTGGGGCAGGTTTTAAAACAAGCTCAAATGTGGGTTTGATGCCACAAGGCTGACAAGAAATAGCAGCTCAATAGGAAATACTAAAAAAATACTTGAGGTTCATTAAATCATTGTGTAAATTATATGGTTATTCATCTATTTGTCTTCAATAAGCACATTATTCTGGTAAGGATCATGGTGTGTTACAACGTCTTAAAATATCATATAATCAATAATTGTCCCAAAAAAGTATTTCGTTAGCCACTGATTGTGCAAGTTCTCCAACTTAGAAAGATGAGAGAGGTCTGTAATTCATAAAATCATCATAGGTACACTTCAACTATGAGAGACAAAATGAGAAAAAATATCCAGGAAATCACATTGTAGGATTTTTAAAGAATTTTTTGGTAAATTATGGTGGAAAATAAGTATTTGGTCAATAAAAAAGTTCAACTCAATACTTTGTAACATAACCTTTGTTGGCAATAACAGAGATCAAATGTTTCCTTTAAGTCTTCACCAGGTTTCCACACATTGTAACTGGAATTTTGGCCCATTTCTCCATGCAGATTTCCTCTAGAGCAGTGATGTTTTGGGGTTGTTGCTGGGCAACACATACCTTCAACTTCCTCCACAGATTTTCTATAGGGTTGAGGTCTGGAGACTGGCTAGGCCACTGCAAAACCTTGACATACTTTTTACGGAGCCACTCCTTCGTTGCCTGGTGTGTTTGGGATCATTGTCATGCTGGAAGGCCCAGCCATGTTCCATTTTCAATGCTTTCACTGACCCCATTCATTCTTCCCAGATGACACAGATCAATTGTCCTTTCCCCTTTGCAGAAAAACAGCCCCAAAGCGTGATGTTTCTACACCACCCTTCACAGAGGGTAGAATTCAAAGACATCCCAAAAATCAAAGCAAAAAAATCATGCTGATGGACCAGGTCATTACTAAAATCCTGGATAGTCTGAAATGCAACCTGGCAGCGTCATGTATTTCTAATATATATATTTTTTTAAATGTATACATAACATATGTAACAAATGAAGCTGAAATTAAAACACAGATATTAACAAAATGAAGTATTGCTTCTGAATATAAGGTGACAGCAGAAACTACTGGCACAACAGAGGATCAGATGGAGCCAGCCCCACCAGTCTCCTATGGCCACTGGCAAATTTGGAGACCTCAAAAGACCTGTCTCTGCCAGGAGCACTTAGTAGAGAAACTTAGTAGAAGCTCTTCTTTGACAGTTTTCTTATACTCAACATTTAACATTTTTAGGGTAACATTTTTTTCAACATAAAGACAGAGACAAACTCGTACCATACCAACCTGGTACACTCTTTATAAATACACTGCAAAAAGAAACAAAACAAAAATAACTTGAAAGGAGGGCAGACCACAGGGTATGTGTAGTTAATGCAGAGGGCTACATATCTTTTCTCTGTTTATGTTTTTAAAATTCGAATCAAGTAAATACTCATATGGCAAAAAAAGCTTTAAAGTGTTGTGATATTTAGATTATTAGTACATGATAGTTAGGATAATAAACTACTAAGATAAGTAATATGTGGTATGGCTGAATGTCATAATATTAGATTAGATTCAACTTTATTGTCATTGTGCAGAGTACAAGTACACAGCCAATGCAATGCAGTTAGCATCTAACCAGAAGTGCAAGATACAGTAATTATTTACATAAGGTGCAATAAGTGTTGGAGGTAGTGGAAGAGATGTTGTGTGATGATACAAGTTTGCAATGGAAGCTGTGCAAATATACAAAATAAATAAATATGGACAGGTGCAAAATGGAAAGAATGTAAGTGATGATATGCACACTATGTACAATGCAAATACCTTAGAAAATCATCTGTCCTGACCGTTAAACACACAAGACCTTGTAAATAATTTTAAAAAAAATATTATTGCAATTAGATTAGACTTTCTTTATAAAGTCATTATAACCCAACGTCATGGTGAAAATAGCATTTAAAACAGCTCGGACCAAAAAAAAAAAAAGTTTACATAGCAGAATGCCTAATTTGGAGAAGTGTTCTGCCCCTTTAAAGGTAATAACTGACACTTCTCTGACATCAATATTAATGGTTTTGATTAGTTTACTAATTAGTACATCAAGATTAAGGTTTCAAAAGGGACCAGTTAAAAATGTGGAACATCACAGTTATTAAATATTATCTCCCAGGGTACCATTCAGAGCATTGCCAAAAATCTTAAAGTACATAGCACCACCAACTTAATGGGTTGTGTCCCCAAACTGGGTATTCAAGCCAGTGGGATAGTGATTAGGTTGTATGTGTGTGTTTTTTTTCTTGTACTAGACAGTAGATTGCACACAAATTTAAAAAATGATGTTTTCATGTACACATAAGATCTAGATGAAAAATGGTGGCTTTTTGCAATAAAATTAAAATGGTCATTTCGGGCACAATTTAACACGACCACGGACCCTAAAAACAACACAGAAAACAACAATGCTGTGGTTTAGTGGTAGGTAGGTCCTATGCAAATGTCTTAAGACATATGTATGTTTTCATACCCTGCTTATTTTGATTTTTATTAATGGTCTATGCACTTTGTACTTCTTCAAACCCAGAGTGTAGTCCATCTGTTTCTCTGCATATTTTGTTTCTCCCCTTTACTCAGTTCTCTAATTGTCAGTGCCACCACAGATCAAGCAATTATTTGGGTGGTGGATCATTCTCAGCACTACAGTGACACTGATGTGTGTTGTGCTGGCCTAAGTGGATCAGATTGCATTGTTATACTAATGAAGTAAATAATTGCTGCAGGTGTGATTTAGCGTTTCATTTTTATTCCTGTGATCAAGTGTTTATTACTTTCTTTTGTGTTGGAATCTGTTGTCCATAAATGCTGCCAGGTCCTTAACCTGCCAAAATCTTTGACTCGGTCATCAGAGGCAGCTATAAATTATTTCCCTAGACCATGGCTGTAATCCAATGTCCAGTGGAGTTAATTGTAATAACTATATAAAAGATAAAATATTTACCACTACCACAGCTACAATTCCAAACTCTGTGCTCTGTTCTTGTACTGTTGCTAGTTGTGGGTGTCTGACAGAGATCACACCAACTGCAAAATGTCCAATTATGAAATAGGTTAGCAGCAAAAGTCCTGCTGAAAAACGAAAAACTAAGTCTCTGTTCATCATAAGAAAATTGTTACTGAGATATCCAGTCTCTCCACTCTTCAGTACAGTTGTGTAAGTATTAAGTTTGCAAATGCCGCATAGATTTTCTACAACGCGAATGATGAGACAAACATAGCAGAAATGTGCATGGTATATGTGAAGTTAGACTGTAAATTTAAATTAAGTCATATTGAATATCAGTTTATGGCTAAAACTGATTCAAATAATGTCTGGTGAATTTTAAATTTGACACTTAGACATAAATAAAAACAGAATATGATGATTTGCAATCCTTTTTAACCTAAATGCAATAATGTTAATATTAATGTTCAAAAGGATAAACTTTATTGTTTTGTGCAAATATTTGATACCTGAATACATGTGTTATGTCAACTTCTGTTGAAGTGTTCCTAAGCCCATGAGCTAATATCCATTACAGGATGATGTCGGTTTTCAATGCAGTGCCGCATGAGCGATCAAAGGTCACAGGCATTCAGTGTTGATTTTCTGACTGGCCGCTTACTTGCAGAGATTTCTTCAGAGTCTCTGAATATTTTGATGATATTATGATAATGAATTTCCTTGCATGATGAAAAACGGTGTTCTCAACTGTTGGACTTTGTTCATGCAATAGTTCACAGAGTGATGAACCTCTTCCGATCCTTGTTTGTGAATGACTGAGCCTTTCAGGAATGCCTCCTTTATACACAGTCATGACTCTCACCTGGGGAATGTTTCAAACAGGGGTTTTTTGAGCATTCCTCAACTTTCCCAGTCTTTTGTTGTCCCTCTCCCAACTCTTTTGAAACATGTTGCAGGCATGAAATTTGAAAATGATCAATGCAATAAAGTGTAACAAAAAAAAAAAAAAACATTTTGTTTTGCAAATTGGTTTGTCTTCCAGACTGGCAACATTGAATGAATTATGTATTTCATTAAAAATACTTATAGCACAAACATATCAATGTAATAAATAAAGTACTTTCTCTGCTCATTCATTCAACTTCTTTGTCATTGTCTGAAGCTGCACTTCTTCACATACCGTATTATGACATGGTTATGTGAAAATGATACAGCTCAGATGATTAACAGGAACATTTTATAGAAATATGTATTTGGTTATTGCTTTCGAACATTAGTAATTCCACAAAAATTCACACACACGTATGCAGACTCCCTATCTAATCAATAATATCTCTTAATTTATCTATAGCAATTGCAAACAGGTCATAATGTGATTACACACCAATCAGCCAAAATATTAAAACCATACACAGACAGAATAGCATGTTAAGTGCTGAGCTATATTAGACAGTAAGTAAACAGTCAGAACACTAAGTAGATGTGTTGGATGTAGCACAGGAGTAAAAACCTCAAATATTTTACATTTACATTTATGTCATTTAGCAGACGCTCTTATCCAGAGCGACTTACAATTAATACAGTCTTATTATACAGTCAGTTGTGGCTTAAGGGCCTTGTTCATGGACCCAGCTGTGGCAGAGGTTGGATTTGAACCCTGGACCTTCTCTCCATAGTCCATCCACAGTCCCACCACTTTAACAAGGGAAAAATCGTTATCGGGTTCACACAATCACAAATCAGATGTTGGAGCCTGAGGCTGATGTGTGGGAGGAACAAACCCTATCCTGTGTTGTCCAAATGCACAGAAGAACTATTTTGGTCCAAGTTGTTTAAAACTTGTTATGGAAGGAAAGTGTCATAACTCACAAAGCAGTTGAGCATGGGGCTGCCTAGTCACTGACAGGTTATAGTCTTTGATAACCCCTGTCCACTATAGAAAGCAGCTTCAATGGGCACACAAATCCATTATAAAACTTCAGAGGTAATTTCACTGTTATAAAATCCTTTCACAATGTTAGTCTTTTATAGTGCTGTAGTGCAGAGAGTAGGCCTATTATGCTTTGACAGGTACATCACAGGCCTAGTTAATGAGTATCACTTAAACATTTAATTAAATCAATTCAAATTGTACTTAGAATTATTTTAAATCCTTTTCATTTTACTATAAATTTCTGTTTAGGTATTTAGCAAACACTCTTTCTAGAACGACTAACAAAATATTTGAATAGTTGAAGATGATCTCATTTCAAGTACTCGAGCACCTCTTATACCTTAGACATGAATCTGTGCATAGACTAAAAACATGGTTTTAGCTAATGCTTAAGTGCGCAGTACAATAAATAATAAGAGCTTAAGCTTATATACCTGCAGAACAGAGAACAAGCATAAAAACATTAGCCTTGAAGACCTGAGTTGGTGTGCTGGAATTTAATTCTGAATAAAGATTTGAAAATAACAATGAGCAGAAACTTTTGAAAAGGTAGTACTGTGGTGCAGTAGTTTGCACGTTCTCCCCTAAAGTGCCCATAAGAGAGGAATTATGCTTGTGTGCATAGGATTCATTCCCAACTTGCACTGTTGGTCAGAACGTGGATGCCTAGATAAAACAAATGAATAAATAAATTTACCTTTTGAGGATAGTTTGGAATCCTGGCAAAAACAGCAAATCAATGTAGTGGTTTTACTAAAGAAGTGACATGAGAATATTTGAACCAACTAAGCTTCAGCATTCTGAATGCTCTGTAGTGGAGCAATGTAATGAAGCAGCATTTGAATCCTAGGTTTATACTTGATGTGTTGCAATGTGTGCACACGCCAAAAATGATTCATGGTTCTGCCACAGATCACAATTTTTAATTGTATTGCATTCATTTTTTATGTGTACTGAATTGTAAATTGAATTTAGTTGATATGATATGAATAATCATATAGATTAGAGATCTGTGACTCAAATTTTGGGATAATACTGCAACGGAAGCATCATGTATTATCACCATTAATGCAGGTTCGTGTAATACATCTGGAGTTATGCACATCACTGTAAATTTATAACATGTATGGAAGTCATAGAAGTATAAAAGTCTTTCTAATAATTTTAATGTTTAACATAATGCATTCTACTATGAGAAATACCTCTATACACAAGTTTTGCATAATATTTTTTCAAATTTGAAAGCAGTGTAGTAGAGTGTTCAGAAGAGATGCTCTAAAAATGATTGTTGACTAAAATGCAGTGACAAAACAAAATGTATTTTGTATATTTCGGTTCCTCCATGTCTGAAATTGTTTTTATTCTGTTTTTGCTGTGGTTAGTTAAAATGGTAATACCATTTGTTTGATTTTTGGAGATGATTCGTTTAGATGTGGTATAATCCATCACATACCCTCAGTGTCATTTTTGTGTACCTCCTGCCCTCAAAAATTGTTGGGAATAAGATAAAGATAAGACATGATTTTATACTTCTACTTGAGAAAAATATCCTGCTCACAAATATTAGCAGATACTACAAAATGATATATTATATCACATATTTTTTGTGGGCAGATATTCCATTCTATTATATTCTTTTGCATTTCACAGTTAGACATTCTTGTTGACCGTACTTCATCACTTGGAGAAACAGAGACTGGAGTGGATTAAAATTATTTACATTTTGTAATATAACATACTCATTAGTTCCAGACATGCTACAAGACGATGCATGGGCTTCTGACTGGCTGACAGCGAAGAAGTATTCAGTCATAGTTCCTACCTCTCAGCCTCTGCCTTAAATACAGTGCAATTGTGACATCTGAGCCTCTCAAAAGGACTGTAAAATGCTTAGATTATGTAAGCAAATGCACGTTTGGCACTGTCTTTACACAAATTATTACCCTATGTATGCAGTATGCTAGACTGCAAATGTGATTGGGTTATATTATGCAAATCTCATATGTTTTAGGTTTTATAACAACAGCGTACATAATAGCATCTGAAAAGGGAAGAAAGATAAATATTTAAATTAGGCTTGTACACATGCTATAGTCTCTGTAACCATGGTGATTCTTATCTTCAAAAGACTGGGTGCAGGCAGCATATTTAAAGAAATCCCACAACAATAAAAATCATATCTGTAGATATTAGTGGTAATGTCTTTTTTTCATTTTGATATTTGTACAGTAATGTATAGTATATGTACTGTATGTGCTATATACCTTTGTAGACACTAATGAATTGCATCAAAAAAGGGGTAAACATTATTGTTAGTGTGGTGTTTAATTCGTCCTGTTGCTAGAACAGCCTTCTTGCCTTTTTGTACAATGAGCCCTGGCATCTAATAGTGTTACGATCAGGGCCATGTGTCGTCCAGTCAAATTATCCATAAAAGTTGGCAAACCATTTCTTTGTTTTAGGAGTATATGGCAAAAAGTTGTTCATTTGAAATTAATTAGCTTAACTTTTACATTAAAAATCTAAACCACCCAAGGAGGAGGGGTCAGTGCCAAGGAGGCAATGCTCCCTTGTTTGTACTCTTGTAACTCCCTTTATCAAAAGATTGGGCACAGCACTACAAAATATATGACCAGAGAGAGCACAGACAGAACTTGACTGGAATGTACACTCTGTCCATGTAATGTGTTTTAAATAATAAAATAAGATTTTCTGTCTACAGTTTGTGTCCAAGTTTACAGTATACATTATTACTCTGTTATTCTGGTGTTAGATTGTTAATTTATATATGACC
>JAUZST010003751.1:0-16897 GCA_034779995.1 Parotocinclus haroldoi
GTGTGTGAGTGTGTGTGTGAGTGTGTGTGTGAGTGTGTGTGTGAGTGTGTGTGTGAGTGTGTGTGTGAGTGTGTGTGAGAGTGTGTGTGAGAGTGTGTGTGAGAGTGTGTGAGTGTGTGTGTGTGTGTGTGTGTGTGTGAGAGTGTGTGAGAGTGTGTTGGTTTGTGGGGGCTATAATATGGCCGCTGCCCTGGAAGACACTAGGAAATGCACATTAATGGTTATGATTTTCTCATGTCATGTAATAGAAATACAGTCCAGTCTTTAATATATTCTCTTTTTATTTTTACCTTCATTTTTGTCTGAATTAACTCTAACTGTTAAATATATGATGATTTGAATTGCTCACTACTTGGCAGCCATTCAGAAATATCAAATCCATGTTTAAAAGGTTAGTGACATCCACCTATTGCTGGGTGGGGCTATAGCCATTGTCTCTTTGTGTAAGTTAAATAATGTAATGTAGTGATTTGGGTGCTCTGTTCATGGAGGACACAGACAGTTGTGTGTGTAATTTAGTTCAACATCGCACAAGCACTCACTTCACAACACATTACACAAGGAGGCTCAGGTTAGAGCCTAGAGCTTTTTCTACATGGACAGATGTTATGTGATTGAAGGAGAGACCTTACCAGCAGGAGGATGCCAGGGCAGATTTAGTTCCGCTGACACTCCACGTCTTGTTTCATCTGGAGAATGTGGAGACTGACTCTTTCTCCTCCTCCTTGCTTTCATGTTTTCTTTCTTTAATTTCATGTCATCTTGTCCATTTCGCTGTCCCTCTCCCTCTCTTTATCCACACTGAAACTGGTCTCCTCTTCCCTAAGTATTATTATGTGCATAAGACAGCTGACAACTGATAGGTAAAAGAACTGTCTTTTTCTATTGGTCGCTCTGGAGGAGTATAGGCAGTGGACTGAGCGTTGGTTCTTACTCTCGTCTTGGATTTAGGCGGTCCAGCTGGAGTAGCGCTTTAAAGGTGCTATTGCTATCTTGCTTTTTATTTCATTGTCTCTCATTCGGACAGATTCTTTACTTCTTCTGAGATGTTGTGCATTTTTTGTGTGGCTTTTGGAGCGTGTTGAATTTTTGATAGCGGAAGCTGGTGATGGTTACTGCTAGTGTCACACTTCTCTTTGATTAGTCCTGCAGTCTTAAGTGGAGAGTGGAATTCTGTGCACGTCATGTTTCTTTTTCATTTCCTTGTCACAGGTCCTTTGGCACCTGGACATTTTCCGCAGAAGCTTCCGGCAGCTAACCACACACAAGTGCATGGAGGACTCCTGCATCTTCTGCGCTCTCAAGGTAAAGTAGCCCACCAGCACACAGCAATTAGCCATAACACGAAAACGTGGGGCGATCGAGTGACACTGAAGCCAGACTAGGCATGAACATGATTTTGTGTTAAAAACTTTAGATCACATTACAGGTCTTAAAGTGCCCTTTGTGGTGCAGTGGCAGAGTTAATAACCCTTCTGCAATTATTGGCATTTATATTAGCTCCCTGAACTTAAAAATGAGGCACCTTGCGTGTTTAAGGTACTAGTAATTTCAGGATCCTGCAGATGGCGTTGCATGGGTATGATCCGGCTAGAAATACGACAGATTACTATAGATATACTAAGAAAGCAAATATTTGCACCATGACATTTTCACCATGTTGACAGTTCCAAGCATGTTTCAGTGATATGACAGAGATATGAATGACATACACCTTGGCTTATTTCTCTCTTCACATCACTTTTTCTTATGGTTTGGCCCTCTTCTGCGTCTTCTGCCGTTCTGTTTCATATTTAATTCTCTCTAATGCATTACAGCATGAGCTGTGCTTTCCATCAAAAGCTACGTGACCAGCAATACATTTTCTGTACCGTCTCACTAAAACACTTAGTGTAGTTAAAGAAATGACTGAGAATAGTATAACATATGTCGAGCAACCGTCAGCTAAAGCAGTTTATCAGCATTTAGTAATGTGGCTTGCTGTTACAGTAAAGGTAGAGATGTTCCTTTTCATTAGAGTTTTTTTAATGCCCCTATTAATGTTACTCTGTATTTGATCAGTGCTGCCCTCATTTCTGTTATCTGTTTAGGCTTAACATGGCTTGCTTGGCTAAAATGAGTCAGGCAAACTGGCATTGTCCAGAGATAGTGGGTGGGAAAGAATAAAAGCCAGGAAGAGAGACTGATAAAGAGCAAAAGCTGAGAGTCGGAGTAAGATAGATTTACCAATGTTATAATCCTATGTTTACTGCAATTGCACAGAGAATAACGCAATCGTTATCCTTATTCATCTGCAGGTTGGCACTGGACCTGGCATTAATCAATGTTGTTTTTATCTTAGGTATCAGGAACAGGGTGGAGTGACAGGGAGGGATTAATTCTTTAGTCTTTCAGCTGTTTTTATTCTTCACGCCCATGTTCTCGGATTAATCGGACCGATTTAAATGTTTCATCAGTTGCAAGAGTGGAGTATGTAACCTGGCGACTATGTCTCATCAAATGTTTTGCTTTATTTCTGCATCTATATTGCTGACAGGGGATATCTCATAATAAAATATCCCCTAATGTTTGTGAGCAGTGTATTGCTATAACCAGTATTAAAAAAAAAAGTATTTCATATTGTTGTAAAGTTCACATTTTATGAACTTGTTGTTTTAGTTACCGTGTATACACGGTGTAGCCATTTGCAGATACTTTGGAATCCTGTCATATGTAAATAAAAAACAAACACAACTTCAATTGTTTACTATGTCCTGTCAGCATCCTCATAATAGAGGCTTTAGGTGTTTTTTTGTTGTTGTTTTTTTTTTAATTGCTTGACATTGCAAAACATATTGTAACTGAGACTACACATGTATTGTTTCTATACACTCACCGGTTACCATATTAGGTATATCCTCCTCGTTTCTACATGCCCATTTTATTAGTTACACTGTAATCATAGAACTACAAAATGCTTCTATATGCCATGCAGAGTGCATCCCATCTGTTTCACTGCATTCATTGTTAGTCCCCTGTGCTCTGTTGTATGATAATCATGACTAGCACAGATCAGGTACTAGTGGGGTGCTGGATCTTTATCAGCCCTGCAGTGACACTAATGATGTGGTGGTGTGTCAGTGTGTGTATTATGGTTGTACGATTGGGTCAGACATAAGTTTTTAATCACTGTTTTCACTCAGCATGAACATTTTTTTTAGACACAGCAACCATATTGCTCCGACTTGTAAATGTAAAGTCAGAAACAGTGGCTCATCTTTTGTTTGTTTGTTATCCTCATATTCTTCATCAGTTGCTGGACTTTTTTGGCTGGTGAACTACTTTTAGTCCAGCAGTGACACGGAGGTGTTTAAAAACTCCAACACCACTGATGTGTCTGATTCAATCATACAGGCACAACACACAATACACCCCCACCACATCAGTGGTACATCCGTGCTGAGAATGATCCACCACCTCTGTGGAGGACCTGACCATTAGAGAACAGAGTAAAGGGGACAAACGGAGTATTTAAACAAACAGATGGACTACAGTCTTTAATTGTGCAATATGCAACTACCAAGTGTTCGACTGCACAATTAGATGTGCCTAATAAATTGATCGGTGAGTGTATAATGCAGTGTGTAGCAATAATAATCTTCATATTTGTAGAAAAGTCACTTTCAGGTTTGAACCCCAGGCTGGGCCACATGTACCACTGGACCCCAAACCCAGATCACCACAGTGATGGACTGTGGAATTGCCGCTGGTGCATACAGTTATTATCTCTGCTTAGTTGATTTTTTGTGTTGTTGCAGAGCATCTTTGTGCAGTTTCAGTACAGCACAGAGAAGGTGTTGCCGTCAGATGCCCTGCGCACCGCTTTGGCCAAGACATTTCAGGATGAGCAGCGCTTCCAGCTGGGCATTATGGACGACGCTGCTGAATGTTTTGTGAGTATAACTAAATCTGAAACAGTTTACGACAGTTAGCAAAATCCTTTATTCCTGATTTTAAAGAGCATGCAGCTATGTTTGCATGCTGCTCCACTGCTTTACCGGCAGATTGCACCACATCACATCAAATACTGATGCATCCTCAGAGAATGTTTTGCTTATGTTATGTTGCTTAAATTTCAGGTGTGCTTCAGACTGCTTTTCATTTTCTTAGCTTCTTATCTTGTTTGGACTTCTTCTTCCACGGTCCATGGCCTAATCTGAAGCTTAAGTTTTGTAATTGTTAGTTCATGTGGCAATTCTGTAGAAGATCAAATTATGTATCCTCGAGCAGACATTGGGTATGAAAAGGTAGGCTGTGTTTGATCACACATGACATGTGTTCTCATCTCTTTCTACATTCTCCAATCTTTTCTAAATGAGCAACTTTGGAAAAAACAGCAAGCTGTGTAGGTGGATATTCAAAGAAATGCATCTAAACAAACATTTCCTTCAGCACTGGCAAACGTCCTGTGTGGGATGTTCTGGCCAGCTACGTCTTTAACCTGGGAATTAAAAGCATTATTTTCAAATAGTGTTTACTCTCTGATCTCTGTGCATTTGGATAATGTTATTGAAATAGGAGCTATGAACAATGAGCTTTTCTGTGTTGTGACAAATATACAACCACCCATTTGCAGCAGCCTACTGGCTATAAAGCAAAGAGCTGAGAGAGCAATTAGCCCAAAATCATCATGACCGCTAGAAGCCATTTGCATAAGCAATGAAGGACAGAGTGTCTGCTCTTTTCAGCTCGTCTTTCAGCCTAGCATGCCATGCAACCAGAAATCCTTTTGTTTGTCTGAACATGAGGCTGCTTTATTTTCGCCAGCCTCACTGTTTCCTGTACCTCGTTTTTTTCTCTCTCTGTGTCTCAGCCTGGCTACTGATGAACGGGTAAAATGTTTGATCCTGCATTTTAACTAAGGGCTCGTTTGGAGTTTGTTTTGAGCACACAGGAATGAAGGCACACAAGTCACTCGGTCCCAAACTGACCATCCCGTTGTCTGTTTCTCAGGAAAACATCCTAATGCGTATACACTTTCACATTGCTGATGAGACCAAGGAGGACATCTGTACAGCCAAACACTGCATTCCACACCAGAAGTTTGCCATGACACTGTTTGAACAGGTGGGGCTTTTACACTATTATTCTAAAACTAGGTGATAATCAAAATGTATATATTATATTGGGTAAAATACCCTATACTTACTCTCTAATAAAAGTAAAGTCATTTTATTATTTAACGTCAAATTGTCAATAGCTACACTTGACAAGAACAAGCTCATAACAGTTACAGTAATAGTTACAGTGCCCTGTATAGGTCTTTTTTTCTGATGTCTCACTTTGTGGACAAGGGCTAGGAGCGATGTTATACAGAGTTTTATGTTGAGACTTGCACAGAGAGACAATTATTTACACAGTTATGGTGTGGGAGAGCTAGAGGCTCTACCACCTGTGGTGGAGTATTTCTAGATTCTAGTACAGTCCGGGTGCAGACAACCCAATTCACCAAGAGTGTGTATAATCAAGCTCAGCCAAGGAAGTGGAGGACCTTAAGCTGAATACATTATAAGTATATGTCCATTTATTTTGTGCATATTTACATGTAAGCGATACACAATGTATACATTTATCCAAATAGAACTTAAGCTGAGAACATGGCTGAGTTGGCTGGAAAACAATTGAATATGATCAAACTGGATGTTAAGAAAATCATGGAGAGGCACCTGTGAAAGAGGAAATTAACCCCAGTCTCCTATGTAAAATTTAATTCAGCCTGATTAGAGGTCAAGTCCGGATTATAAAAGATTTTGACAGATATAATCTCTTTATTTCTCTTATAGTTTCTCTTTATTTCTGATAGTTTCTCTTAAGACACTATCTTAAAAGCATCGCCCAAACCCACACAAGTTCATTTTCACGTCCATGAGAAGCACTGTATAGACAGTTGCTGCATGGAAGTACTATTTGTTGACTCATATTGTAGTCAGTAGAATCAAAATAAACAGGGAAGGAAAAGTTATATAAGAATACGCCTTCATGCAACTTTTGTGTTTATTATGAGCTTGGAATAAATTCGACATTGTTATGCACAATTTCTTGTGCATTGACACTTAAACTAAGTAACAAACCTTTCCTGTTTTGTGCTCTTTTTTTTTGCAGTGTGTGTGTGGAAGCTGTGGCGCATCGTCAGACCCTCTGCCCTTCATTCAGATGGTGCACTACATCTCCACCACTTCTCTTTGGTAAGTACTGCAGCCCCGCTACGAACTTTGAAAGAATGAAGTGGCTGGCAGGTTTGAGTCACATTCTAGCATTGTCTGTTCAAAGACAAAAGCTTCTCTTGATAGGCTGTTACAGGTGAGTGTACTGCAGACTAAGAGCTGTGCTCTTCACTACTGCTTGATGGCTGCACCACCGACAGTTTGATGCTATGTTTCATTGTAGTGTACAGTATAAATCACCGCATAGCTCACCTTAACCATGCTTACATCGCTTACATTAACCAATAGTTGGCCCAGTCAAAAACACAAAGCTTGTTTCACGATAAAGTTTTGAATATTTCAAGTCATTTATTGAATAACTAATTGGAAGTGAAAAACAGAAACCAAATGGTTATTTAATTTTGCTGCTACTGCTCAGCTCAGTCTGCTGTCTGCTGCCCAGCATCTACAGGACAGTATAGTACTGCTCATCACTTGCCTGCAGCTCAGAACGTGGTCTCTGCTTGAATGCATATTTATGTGTGTTTTCAAATTCTTATTTCAAAGACAAAAAAGGAAAAACTGAACCATCATAAAACGGGGAACACATTTGTACGTCCTTTAACCCCTTCTGTTCATCAAGAGCATTAAATGCCCAAAAATAGTGACTAACAAACACAACCCTTTCTGCCTTCATGCAGTTCCCTAAAAAAAGGCAAAAATATTGCTGTACAGGTAAAATAATTCTTGTGTTGTCTGCAGTGTGCCTGCATACTTTCATGGGCACACCATTGATGTTGGCAGCACTCTACGAAAAATGAATAGTTAACAAAGAATCTATCACGGAGGAATTTCTACTAATGAGTTCCACTAATTAAGGAGGTTTAATTATTTGAGCCAGTATTTGTGCACAATGGCATGTATGATTACTACATTTAAATAATATACATTAGGAGGCGTCCATTATAGACCTACATGCAATGAAGCAAATAAAATGTGTAAGTAACAGACGACAGACCTTGCGTGAGGTGATGTGTAGAGAGAGAGAGAGTGGGGCAGTAGAGGATTGGTTTTGAGCCAGTGCTGACTCTGCTATTGTCTTGCACCCCATACAGAGAGAGCACATGGTGCAGAGTTTCACCAGCAAGACATTTTTTGTGTATGGCTGCAGATTGAAAGTTGAATAAGACTGGCATGTGTTGTGTGTCTGCATGTGTGGGGTCAAGGTTTTTTTTTTTGACATTTTGGGAGCATTTTGGGAGTCCCCACAGGAAAATCAGCTTTTTTTTGTAAATACAGAAACTGCAACTTTATTGTTTTTAAAAGCAAAAGAGTCAAAATATTGAGATTAGTGTAGGATTTATTAGGTACAGTAATTATTAGGCTTTATTGCACTGAAGGAACTTTTTCATAGTTCTTATAACTGTGCCCTCTTTGTCACATGTTCACACTGCAGTTCTCTGGATGGAATAGGATCCTTTCTCAGTATATATGGAACCTAAGTGACACAAGTATGTGGGGATTGGTCAATATGTAGTGATGCAAGTGATTGTGATTGGTCCAGGAGCAAGTACCCGTGTTGAGCTCAACTGCTTTTTGTAAAATATACTTGTACACTGTTAGCTGTATAAACAAGATTTTCATGCTTCAAATGAAATAAATAAATAAATAAAAAATACACAGACAAATAGACCAGCACTGAAGTCTAGGCTTTACTGAGGACTGTGTGACTGCATTCTACGTGCAGTTAGAAGTCACCTTTACAGACCCACACCAAAAATATGTAAATAAAAACTGTTCTAATTGGGTAAATTGTTATTATGGTTGCTCTGAGACCTTATCTAGGGTTATGTCTGTTGGTGTGTTTCTCAGGTGTCCTCAAACCTCCCATAAATGTGTTTTTGTGTGCGTGCGTGTGCGTGTGCGTGTGCGTGCGCGTGCGCGTGCGTGTGCGTGCGTGTGCGTGTGCGTGCGTGTGCGTGTGTGTGCGTGCGTGTGCGTGTGTGTGTGTGTGCGTGCGTGCGTGCGTGCGTGCGTGTGCGTGCGTGCGTGTGTGTTACAGTAATCAAGCCGTGAAGATGCTGGAGTGTAGGGAAAATCCAACTCCAGATATGTTTGGTGAGCTGCTGAGGAACGCCAGCACTGTGGGAGACCTGCGCAACTGTCCTGTGAGTGCAGTCATGCACACAAACATACATGCACAGACCCACCTGCTCACTCTATGTGAAACCACTAATTACATATACTGAGCTTTGAACGTAATTGGATCTTTGTGTGCGTGTGCATTTGTGTGTGCAGTGTTTGTTTTTATTTATTGGAATTTGGTAATGAGTGTTCAGTAATCACTGATTACTGACAGGCAGGGTTGTATGTTTGTGTGTGTGTGTGTTGCATTAAAGGCTGGTATTATATCTTCTGTTTAAACTGTACACACAATACGACTGTCACATACACACAGCATTGTTCCTGTGTGTCACAGTCATGCGTGCTTACAGTGTTGACCTTTCTTCTTTAAGACGTCTGCAATTTGCCTCTGCATGTCAGATATCAATTCCCATTCTTGCGTAATGAGTGCTTGGATTGATCATAGTGTCTGGGTTCTTGTTTGTCCACCCTCTTTTTGAGGATTGACCACAGGTTCTCAATGGGATTGAGATCTGAGGAGTTTCCTGGCCATGGACCCAAAGATTCAACATTTTGTTCACACAGCCACTTGGTTCTCACTTTTGCCACTTGTGTCGAGGTGCTGCTGGAAAAAGAATTGTTAATCTCCATTGTTGGGAAAAGTGGCTCCTGGAGGATGTTATGATAGCATTTTTTTGATTCATGACAGTGTTTTTAGGCGAAATTTTGAGTGAACCCACTCCCCTGGATGAGAGGCAACCCCACGTATGAATGATCTCAGGACGCTTGGCTGTTGGCATGACGTAGGATTCATGATAACGCTCACCCTTTCTTCTCCAGACACTCAGCTTTACAAATGTCCAAACAAAGTCTGAAGGGGGTGTCATCAGAGAAAATAACTTTACCCCAGTCCTCCCCTTTACTCCTACAGAATACCAGTCTGTCTTGATGTTTTTCTTGGACAGATGTGGCTTTTATGCTGCCCTTCTTGAAGCCAAGCCATCCTCCAAAAGCCTTGGTTTCGGCATGTCTTCAGATGCACTCACACCTGCAGATTTAGTTGTATTTGTTTCTTGTTCTTTACATCTGCCTTGTAGCGCCAGTGCAAAATTAATGATGTAGGGCCATGATGGGATACAAGTCTGAAAAAAACTATTGCATTTAATTGAAACCTATGATGCAGTCAGAATTACTGTATTTGTCACTGGGTGGAACTGGGAGGAATATGCTTAAATACTGGAAAACCAGATTCTGAATGACAGCTTCTCTTCCTCACCTACTGTACTCATTTTCATTTTTGGGTGTACCTGTGTCTGAGGTGATTTGAGACTACAAATTCAACTGTAACGTTGCCGTTAGTGACTGCCATCCTTCCCGGTCATGCACAGGGGAACTGTGGAGAGAAGCTGCGAATTCGTCGTGTGCTCATGAACTCTCCGGAGATCATCACCATCGGGCTAGTTTGGGACTCTGAAAACTCGGACCTGGCCGAAGACGTCATTCACAGCCTGGGCACCGTCTTGCGACTCGGAGACGTAAGACATGCACCTACACATGCTCACAAGAATCATATTCTATGCTGCGTTTTAGTGCCTCTGTCTAATGAATACAACTTTACACATGCACAAAAAAACTTGCCTTGTCTTGTTTGCTTATTTTAAACCCTGCTTGTTATTATCAGGGTTGCCAGGGTCTCTGTCCTAGAGAACACAGAGCAGACACGTAACAATTGTTGCAGCACCAATGGATAATCGAATGCCCTTACCTTCTCTCCCTCAGACATGGCCAGATAAGCTTGTACGATGCCCAACACAACTGTATGGCTTGGGCAAGAGTTGAACTCGGGTCAGTGGGCTGGTGAATTGTGAAACCCACATTTCCCACATCATGGGAAAATGATCCCAGACTATACGTTTTTCTCCAGCAAATGTAAGCTAGTGTTATACTGGCATCTACCAAACCGTCATTTGTCACTCACGTTCTAGAGACCAATGATGGTGTGCTTTACACCATTCTGGCTCTCACGTGACATTCTGCATGGTGATCTAAGAATTGCGTGGCTGCTTCAATCTCACATATTGAAAATCGTATTCCGGATTCCTGTATTTCCTTTCAGAGGTAGTTTGGTTCCTTGCAGTGAGTTTTACAGCCTTTTAATTGTTAGCGTTTTCAATACTGATTAGTCCTGCTGCTTTTCGGCTAAAGTGTTTCACCTTTACTATTACACTTTGCAAATAAGAATACTTACAGTTGACCAGGCCAGCATTAGTAGGGCAGAAACAGACTTGTTGGAATTGTGTTCCTTAATATTAGTAGTGCTGTGTTTAAGGGCATTGAGTCATCGTGACACATTTGAGGAGTACATTTGGTGAATTTATAGTAGTATTGTATTGCATATCTGTCAGGAAAGGGCGTGTTGGGAATAGACATGTCTACATACTTTGGGTATGTTTCAAAGATTTGGCAAATACTATAAATTATAAGTGCTTACACAAATAGGTGATTTGTACATAGCACCATAATATTTAATAACATTATATTTAAGTAATACACCAATTTATAAAAGATACTTTTACATATTTTATCATCCATGTCATGTCATATCCTGGAACCAATCCCTGTAAATATGAAATACCACCTGTTTATTGATTTGGTCACTTATAGCATGCAAAAATAGACTGTTGTGTGAAATTCTGCTGAAGAAAGCAGACTGGATGTTCTTAAAGGTCTCTTTGGTCTAATATTAGCCTTAGATCTGGGGCAGGATGGAGATTTCTGACCACTATGAATTGTAAATGAACCAGGGTAATCTCAAGGACTTTAGATACGTTAAGTCCTGTATTTGTGTTTACCAAAACCACTGGCAACAGGTAGTTAGTAAAGCATAGGTCTGATCCAGATCGGTTAAAAAGGACAGCTTTTAGCACAGACTGAGCTGAGCAGTTGAGAGCTAAGGTCCTTGCTTGAGTGCCCAGCAGTAGAAGCTTGGCAGAGCCAGAAATTGAACACACAACCGGTTTACTAGTTCAGAGCCATAATCACTAAACTAACCCTGGAACCATCAGTGCATTTTTTACTGTAGAACAAATCTGTTTTCTTCCAGCACTGACATTCTTCTCGGCTAAAACTTTTTTTTTAAAGGTTTTTAGGCTTGGTTGCAAGTAAATACAGCATTCAATCTACTTTCTAATAAAAATAAAAAAAATTGCCCTACAAAACCAATCATTGCAACCATTTTGTGTCGTATCCTTGGCCAAGTAAAATATCACAGTGTTAGTGTTATTTTTCTCAATGCATTTGCTCTTATCATTTTATTAAGCACTGTTTTTGGCTGCCAAAGCTGGTGCACTTTACTGTGCTACCTGGATTTCAGTGTAGTTTTGGGGCTCTTTTTTTAACATGGTTAAATGGGTTCATTTTATTTCAGCTAGACCTACTAATGTTGCCATTGGGATCCAAACCAGTTCCATGTCACCACTGTTGAATTTTCACTCACTGTCTACTGTATTACCCATCAAACATATTCCTGGGATTTAATAGTATTGGTTTCTTCATGTGTCTGACAAGCTGTGCAATGAGCTGAGGTATTGAATGGGATATCTTGTGGTTGTCTTGTGACTTTCCCTGACTGTCCCTCAATGACCAAAGTAAAGCTTGTGTTATTGGGTGGAAATGCATGCTAATTATAAAATGGTCTTCTGATCCTTAAATTAGCACTGACACACTGAGAACCACATGGAACGACAGATCAGGCCTTTTTTTATTTACATTGGTCCCCATAAGGAAAACCGTTTTTTTTTAAACAAAAACTGCAACCGTCTTTTGAAAAATCATAGGTTACTGACCTTAACTAGTAATTATTTCATCAGTGGAGAGTTCTCATGTTTACTGCTCACAAAAATTAGGGGATAGTTCAAAATGAATTTTGTGAGCAGTATAGTTAAGATTAACCAAGACTGTGTGTGTGGACAAGAGAGGGTAAGTTTTATTTTAGTCTGAATAACTCGCATGTGTGGTTGTGTCACAGCTCTTCTCCAGGGTGACAGAGGAGAAGGCCAGGCAGGCGGAGCTCTACCTAGTGGGCATGGTGTGTTACTATGGCAAACACTACTCCACCTTTTTCTTCCAGACCAAAATCCGCAAGTGGATGTATTTCGATGATGCACATGTCAAAGAGGTAACTGTCTCTTCCTGCTGTGTAAAGGTCACCATTTATCTCGCTTCACTGTAATCATACAAATGCTCCCATTATAACAGCCATTAGATTGCCTGCAGATTTTGTTCTTTTTATGATTCCATTCCACAGCTGGTAGATTCTGTGATGTTTGCTTGTAGTGCTTGTTTTTTTCTGATATTATGTGCTGCTTTACATGCTTTTCTTCTTTGTTTAAGTGAGTGTGTACATGCATGTTGTGTGGGGGTGGTAAAACAACTGTGTATCTTCTGCTGCGCTCTTCAGAACGGTCTCAGCCCATGGCATTCTCAGATGCATGCATTATTTTTTGGCTCAGTTGCATATCAGTCTTCTTCACAAATAAACTCACTTGCAGTAATACTACTTGCTGCTCAGGTGGTGTAGCGGTCTAATACGCTAGTCCTTGGTTTGAGTACTTGAGACGTTAAATCGAGCTTGGTGTTTCTGGCTTTTTGTCTCCAGGTTAGGCTAGACCAGTGCTGCAACAGTGACCCATACGTAGCTCTGTGTCCCATCCAGGGCACACGTATGGTAGCACCCTATGTTCTTTAAAGATTGGGGTTCCAGACCCTGACAAGGAACAAGCAGAGTTTAATCGGGGAATACAATAATCAAACAATAATCTAATATTAGATGCATGGGCTGCAAATACACTGCCACTGTGGTAACCAGGGCTCAAGTACCGACAGTGCCTTCTGACTAAACTGGAATCATGCAGGCATGATTGACTATGTCTAATGGGTTGGAGATTATGTGATTATCCTGTACTTCTGCAAAGTGACCACTACCAGCCCTGCATCATCAAGCCCTTGGCAGGACTGGAGTTTCCTCCATGCTTACATCTGAGCCTTCTATTCCAGCACAATAGGTGCTGGAAGCCCTTGTGATTCAGACCTGGAAAAAGGCAGATAAAATAGAATAATAAGAATATTATTAATTAGTCTGCCCCAGTATAATCAAGTAATGGGTAAGTAAACCCATTAGAGTATAAAAAACAAACCAGAGGTGCTGCCTAATACATGTTTTTGCTTTAAAATATTTGATTACATTTTAAAATAATTACAGCTCTCCAGTTCTCCAAAATGTTGCCCACTTTACGAGGAATAAAGCAGCACAGGGCAGACTAATACAGCCACCATTGTCCAGAATTTGCAGGGTAATTGTGTAGTGCTTTGCATAAACTTTAATTAACTCAAAATCCTCTACATTCAAGCCTTTGAGCATTTTATTCTTATTGCACAAATGGTCGGGTGTAATCTGAACATGACAGATGGGCCCTGGCACATTGCTCACAATCAAGATGCTGTCCCATGGCACTGTTTACAAAAGCAAACAGTTCCCACTCCTCTTTAATCAGTGTTATTGCTGTGCATAAACAAGCAGTTGAGAGACTTGATATTGTAAAGATGGCAAAAAATCTCTTATCCACAGTATCTTACATAGCTTACAATATGGAATATAATACTTGGATTAAAACTAAATGCAAAAACGATACAGAAATGCCACCCACTTGTTAGAGGAGTTTGTTACATATACGGTACTGAAGTACTAATAGGACTTTATCTAGCCCTTCAGGGAAATTAGCCACTGATTAGATGGGTTATGTTTACATTACTAATGTTGTTAGGGTTTGGTGTAGCAGTAATCAGCTGTAGTAATCCTTCATTGTTATTGGAAAGTGCTCAGCAAGCAAGACAAATGTGTGTATATCTGTTGGAATTTATGTAAATTATTTAAATATCTGAATAATATGGTTTAGTCGTGCAGAAATTCCATCACAATCAGAATCAGAATTCAGAATTCATCAAAAGCACACAAGAGGGAACGTGTTAGCGTAAAGAACACAGCGACTGTAATTCAATTGCAGGCACTAGCAAAAGGTGAATGCACCTTGTTAGATCTATAGATATAAAATAGGCCAATCCCAAAAAGGCAAAATACGAATCATTCAAAGTCTTAACCACAAATCTTTAGTAAGAAACGTAGTGTCCGTTAGCTTTTTACGTTAACTTGCCATACCACGCATCCCAGCTGAACCACTGTGGATTGATCTTTTCATATTCTGCCAAAAACTTCATTCTGATGTTTTCTGAGACAACAATGGTTTTTGAGAACATCCCCTAGACTCAAACCTGGAATGAGACAAAATTCTAGTAATTGTTTTTCTTAAGAGTCTTGATTTCTGTGGTCATTCTGGGCTTGGCCCTTGTTTTTGTCTGGGAGTGTATGGGCGTTACAAAGTGCACAGTGTTAGTCAGAGAAAGTGAGTAGAGCGATTGCAGTGTTCTGGAAAAAGGTAGGAATATTCTCATTTAAAAAAAATATCTAAATGCTTGCCGTACTGTATGTTTACTGAATGAGTTCTACTTAGATAGCTGTGTTAAGCTGTAATTTATTACATTGTAATGCGCTTGTGTTTGGAAAATTTGCTGTTATGTGTTGGGTCTGGACCGAGCGAGGCTTTGTCTCTACAACAGCACACTGGAATCAGTTGCAAACCATAGCAGCTTATTCTCGTTGTCTCTTCGGAGGCAGCCCACGAGGTACAAAAAGCTCTCTCAAAACAAGGATATCCCTCTATTGTTTTTCCCATCCAGCTGGACAGAAGAGGGGTGTGGCCAACATGGAGAGAAACACTGCCACCGCCATGATAGCTAATCATACGCACATACACCCTCCAGCTGACTTTCAAACTCTCTTACACATCCTCACACACTCTGTCTCTCCGTCTGTCTCCCTCTCTCACTCAATCACACACAGTCAAACTCTGGTGCATTCTTGTTCCTTACTCTCGAGCAGTTTGGGCATCCTGTCTCTTTGTGAATATGGAACGATCGTAGAGGAAGTAATTTTAGGAAGTCCTCATCAGGGTAAGGTCTCGTTAAACTACGGTGGCTCTTGTAAAATATGCCTCGGAATTTAAATATCGTTTACTGGTCTGTAGAATATTTCCGGGATGGCGCTGCAAATCAGTACAGTTGCCAGAGATTGCTGTTTTTTTGCTTCTCTAAAGCTATATACAGTTTGTCTACCGTACTCTGACTTCTCCTCTCTTTTTGTCGCAGATTGGGCCGAAGTGGAGGGATGTGGTTTCTCGTTGCATAAAAGGTCACTACCAGCCCCTGCTGCTTCTTTATGCTGACCCACGTGGCTCTCCCGTGTCTGTACAGGACCTGACATCACGTTTGGACTTGCACCACTACACCAAAACTTACTACGACAGTGAGGACTCAGGTAGTTCAAATATTTAAACTACATCATATACTGCACAGCCTCTGCCTGTGTGAGGTTTGCATGTTCTCCTTATATCATGGGTTACTCCAGATGCCCTCCCACATCCCCAAGACCTGCATTAGGTTTATTGAACTCTCTAAACTGGCATAGAAATGTTTCTGACTAGCACTGAAGTAACCTTGTTCCTGTTGTGACTAGTCCTTGATGCCAGAAGCAATATTAAAAAATTAAAAGCCAAAACCCACATTTACAGTGGTTTTAAATTATGAGCGCACTAGTAAAACTGTTGGTTTGGAGAAGGATTCGTACAACAGCAGGATAATGATCCCAACTACAGCTTTGAAGCTTAGTAGAAACTACCGGAAGACCAAAAAATCTTCTAAAAAGACTTCACTCCATGAAAGGTGCATTTACATGACAGGAACTTTTCAGGAGTGCTTGAGCATGTTTGCTCGAGATGCACTGGTTTCCTTTCACATCCCAAATGCATGGATGCTGTAAATTGGCCAGTAGAGATTGTGATTGACCAGTATTGACATAACCTTGTACCTGTTGCAAATAGCTATTGATGCTGGAAGGTTAAGTAAAAAAAAAGAAACAAAAGAATTTTGTGTTGTCAGTTTACAACTTTGTTTTTATTACTTGTCAGGTCGCGAGCCGTCCATCTCAAGTGACACACGGACAGATTCATCGACAGACAGCTATAGCTATAAACACTCCCACTCGCACCACGAGTCTATGGCCTCACACTTGTCCTCTGACTCCCAGGGAACCATCATCTGCAACCCCGAAAACTCTGCCTCACGCAGCAGCCTCGACACTACGGGTATGTCTATACACAGCAGTGCTTTTCATCCATTGTGCGGCTAACACTTCCACAACACAACTCTGAAAGTGCCGGTTTGGTCCCGATCCTGGGTAGAGTTTGCTTGTTCTCCCCATGTCTGTGTGGGTTTTCTCCAGGTTCTCAGGTTTCCTCCCACATTCTAAGAACAAGTGTGTTAGTTTATTGGTCGCCCCAAAGTGCCTGTGTGTGTGTGTGTGTGTGTGTGTGTGTGTGTGTGTGTGTGTGTGTGTGTGTGAGAGAGAGAGAGAGAGAGACACTAGAGAAATAAAGAACGCAAAAGTCTAACAATATATGTAAAAAAGATATATTAGTGTT
>JAUZST010003752.1:0-16896 GCA_034779995.1 Parotocinclus haroldoi
TGTGTGTGTGTGTGTGTGTGTGTGTGTGTGTGTGTGTGTGTGTGTGTGTGTGTGTGTGTGTGTGTGTGTGTTAATATGTCACTGACAGGACCAAATGTTTCCACAAAGACAGAAAGAGCTGATATTTTAACCTTCTGGTGTAATTTGTCTTGTTGATGTGAAAATGTATTGTAAAATAAATCGATTTTCTTTTACAAAGCTGTAACTTTCACTGGAAAACAAAAACGAGTTGACAGGTGAGAGGGTGTTATTTGCTCTGTCCCTTGTGTTTCGTATTTCTGTCTCAACTATTGGAATACAGGCAGTAATAACATGCTGGCACACACTTTCACACACATCCTCACACTATGCAGATAGAACTCCTCCCTACTCCCACTAAATCTCAAACCCTAAAGAGCCTTGACAGTGTACCAGCCAAATTGTGATTGATTCGCACTGTACATTTTGTCAGTATTGTGTGTGTGTGTGTGTGTGTGTGTGCGCGCGCGCAAAGTACGCATGGATCTTTACCTATGCAGATCAGTGCAGAGATGGCGTAGAGCCAGCGCTGAATAGTTTCCTCCTGAGTCTAATACTAAATGTCTACACATATCTCAGACTCTTTCACATATTAAAGTTCTATTAGTATTGCAATTATAATATTGGTTTGCTAACTATAAAGCTGATGGTATTATGATGGTCCACTTAAGATCACATCAAATAAACAGTTCTTACACAAACTGATTGTGTTTAAATGATTACTTTAATATATCATGCATCTTTCAACCAGGAGTGTTCACATGTGATAAATGAAATGTGCCACACCGCACATCACATGTAATGTCCTCCTCCTTTTCCAAGGAAATAAATACATAATAAATTACTATAATACATTATATGATATAATCTATTAATAGAGTAGAGCAATAACAGTATCCCACTATCCTTGGTATTTAAACTTCCCAAAACACTGCCACCTACAATGTTTAATAACAACATAGCCAGTTCCGAAGTTCAGTGGCTGTAGGCTGGAGTACACAGAAAGCCAGTCCATCACAAGGCCCATTGGGGATCCCTGCTAAAGTTCTGGGACCTCCCATTCATCCCAAACCACCAAAATCTCTTCTCCCTCCTCCCTTTGCCTTTTCAAACTACCCCCTACCCTGATGTAAACAAACACCCGCCTCCGCCCCCCCCAAGTCAGAGGCAATTGTACCTATGCAATACCCAACCTGGAGCCTCAGAGCTGTTGCTCCAACTACTCAGATCTCTTACACTGGTCATGAACGTTTCTTTGGACTAAAGTTTTAGGAAAGATTCTCTCATCTAATGATGGTTTCTCCAACAGAACCTGCCAATGCAGTTTAGACAGCTAAACACACTCCAGGCTGAAAGGCACAGATGAGACTCAAACATCAGTCTTCGCTGGACTGGATCTCACTGACAAATTGCTGCTGCTCTACCTGAGTCATATTTGGTGAAAATGGCAGCAGTTGAAAGAGTGACCAAGTCCACACATACATGGTGCAGTTTTAAGCTACACCTTTACTTGAAAGAACGTTATTCCTTAAAGAGGGAAAAAATGGACTGGTGCATCAGTGAACAAAGGATGACCAGGTCACATATGTCATTGGATTAATCCAAATTACGGTAGAACACTAAAACAAACTCAATAATGTAATGTTATACGTTGCTCCAAACTGTGTACTTTAATATAAGTTTTGTTTATTTAATTGGTTTAGACTTTTTGTAACATGTATACTGTCCATATTAGTATTAACTGGTTCAGTTGCAAGACAATGTTGGGAACACAACACAACACATTGAAAACTTGATGACCTATGTGCGTTTGTTATGCCTTTACAGATTTTAATGCAATAATAATATTCAAACTACAAAAGGAAAAGGTCCTGGAACATTTTTAGCATCTAGTACCGAAAAAGGCCCTGCGCCGTGTTGGTGGAAAAGGGGTATGTGTGTGTACTGCGATGAACGAATCACTCACTGAGATCACTCCTAACTCCCAGTCATGTAAGATTTGTTCATTGTGAATAAATCGTTCATGATAAACACATGACTAAAGACAAATGTGACCTGCCTTGTCCTTGGTCTAGCTAATAGGCTTCGAGGATAGGATAAGGATCAAGGATTGCTAGACGTCCTCTTTTACCCGGACATGTCCTCTTTTTGACACTTAAAAAATATCCGGGGTTTTGTTTTAATAGAGATTACATCGAATTTAGAGAAGCGTTTCGTTCGCAAACTAGTCACACCCTCCCCCTAAAATGTTCGGTTCGGTTGAGTGAGAAGGGGGAGTGGTGAAGTAGCCTAAAATTTCAGATTGCACGGTCTTGACTGTAGAGTTACCATACCGGCCGATAGCCTTCTCTGTAAACATTTAATTGCTCAGTCTTCAGCTCAGTAGTCTTTGTTTATGACACGCAGAGTCACTCTGTCTCTCGAGCAGCTAAGCCGAAACCTACATGTAAGTTCTCGGATGAATTAAAAAATAAATTCCCATATGAAGCTAAGTGTTTAAAGCTCTGTGACTTGTAAAGCTCTCACTTACGTTTTTGTGAAATGTAATGTCGTTCAAATAGCCTTTAAGCACAGTGTTTTTCTGCATGTTAGTGTTGTCAAGGGCCGATAAAGCTCTTTTTCATGTAAATATCAGCCATATGCCTAATGTACAACTTTTTAAAAATGAAAACCGCGCTAAGGTATCCTCTTTTTCACCATCTCAGATATGGTCACCATAATGATTGCGTAGAGCTAATAGAAGTACAGTATTTATTGTCTTAGAACACACAAAAAACAAACAATGAGCATGAGTTTATTATAAGATCTTTTTACGATATATTTATAAACAAAAAAAAGCAATTTTTGGTGTACTAACCTACGTGGTCATTGCGTTTTAATTTAAGACTATAACCGGTAGGGGGCGTTTAGTGTCTGGTCATTGTAAGTTTACTCTATATTTAATTTGTAACTTATAGCACCTTAATTCTTGTTTGCTGTTTTCTCTTTGCTAATGAGCCTATGACCTACTGAATTCTCTATTAGCAGTGTGCTCTTTCCCTCCATACCTCATTGGATCCTATTGATTTCTCCCCCCAAACAGTTATTGATCTTAGGTTCATGCTTCCCCTAGACCATATGTGTGCATGTGTATGCATGAAACTGCGCGTGCGTGCGTGTGCAATACAGGCTTTAATATACAGAAAGCAATTTGAAATGCCTCTAATTGCTTGGTAAAACAAGTCATTCTAACTCTAACATATGTAATTGACAGTATAATCTGCCTCTTATCTGGCTACTTTCTAAGTAGATGCATTGTAGCGTACAACTTGATACCAGCCACTGTGCAGATCTCCTTTTCCTTCCACTCAGCAGCTCCATTTCTGTGTTTGCTTTTGTAATAGATGATAATTCGTGGCACGCATCATTTGTTGACTGGCTTCCTACCAGACACAGAGTATACACCAGTCTGTGCTCACTGTAGTTCATTTTTGGTCATGCAGCACAAAAGCATTCAGTCGGTTCAATACTTGCGCTAAAGTATACAAGAAGATTACTATTTTAAATACAGGCTTATATGGCAGGTTTGGAAGCTTATTGGAAATTATGACTATACCATAAATGGCTTCCAATCTTTCAGTTAGAAGTGTACTGTTTTGTTCAACTGAATGATGTTATTAGGCTGCATAATGCCTACATAAGCTGTCCGTACAAATTATATAGAGAAAAAAAGCTAACATTTTAACTGCTTGTTTTCCATGCTTGTTGATTTAGCTCCAAATGTATTATAATGCTTGGTAAAATAGGTTTAATAAACTAGTTTTTAGTTAAAAAAAAAAAAGTTTTTCTGAATTGTTCAACCAGCAAATGCAGAAAGTGGCATTATTGAACATGGGAAAGAGTTTTTTGAATACTAACACATAGTGTTAGTTACTGTGTTGCATATATGCTAGATATTTATTTTATTATTTTGGTCACATTGATTGTCTCGAGTCTCACATTTGCTGAACAGTTTCTTTTCAGCCTTGTTTAGGTTTGGATTTAAATCCTTGCTTTCACTTTGTGCAGCAGACTTCTCAGCAGTGTGCTTGGCACACATTTGTGCCTGTATATCATGGTCTATGTACAAGTGCAGTCTTCCCCTATCACCAGTTCATTTCCTGGTTGCCTTGTAAATTATGCCCTCTTGGAGGCACTATGAGCTCCTTTGTTTGGATCCTTATGTTGGAGATCTTATCATTTCCTCTGGTGCTAGAGTCCCTCACACGTCCATTATTAAAGTTATTATTATGTCTGTGTGGTTAATTTGCAAAATGACACACTAAAAATTTGAGAAACAAATAATGTCAAAACCATTTAATTAAATCACATTTATTATTTTATTTTTTTTTATTATTAGGTTTCGAAATACCCTTATTAAATTATGTTTTTATAACTATTTTGCATTTTAACAAGCATGTCATTCATTCTGGACGTTTAGCTACAGTAGTTCTACTCCAGTGCATAAGTAGAACAGTTCAGACAAAATACGTTCCAAAGTTGGTTGCCCACATTTGGATAATGGAGAAATTCTTTTCCATTTATGGTTTTATTCATACAACTTGGCTTTTCTGAATTCCTACAGACCATGTTAGTTAAACAGGATGATTACTGTTTGTTCTTCAGAATTACAGAGTTACAGAGTCCATGCTATAGAATAATTTCCCAGTGGGCCTGGTGCTATGGCATTTGGAATAGTTCAGGGTTTCAGCAAAAACAGACATGACTGCATTTCAATGCCTGCTTCCATTACACCCATTCCTCACAGGAACTGAAGCCCAGTGAGCACATTCTAATATGGTATTGGCAGTGGAGCGTTGAGTATGTGTATGAGATAGTGTATTCATGTGAGACAGCATGGTGTATCTTTTTGTTGTGTATTACTCTTTGTAGGTTTAATACACATTATGTGTGATCTATTGTATGAGCTCTAGAAAGAGAGGAAGCACAACCGATAAATTATTATCTACGTAGTCACCATGCGCACCATGGTGTGTGAAGGTCCACAGAAGCTGATCTATTGCACATATCTGACATAAAAAATCCTAAAGAATAAAATTCTAGAATGGCTCCCCCCTCTCTCTCTCATTCACTCTCTCTCTCTCACACACACACACACACACAAGCGCATGCTCTGTCTCTCTCTCTGTCTCTCTCTGTCTCTCTGGTGTGTGCGTGTGTGTGTGTGTGTGTGTGTGTGTGTGTGTGTGTGTGTGTGTGTGTGAGAGAGAGAGAGAGAGAAAAACACAAGATTAGTGTGCTATCACTCAGGCTTGTCAGTGGTCATTCTAATGCAATTTCACACTGAATTGCTTAATTACCATAATATACTTAGCATCACTTTACATTTTAAATGTTAAATCCTTTAGCCATACAGATTAAGAGCTTATGATACTATTAGTCAATTATCACTAGCGACATGTTTGTGCCCTTTGCTTTAAGGAAAGGCTGAATGACCTTAAGATTATATTATAAATGTTGTGAGCATTGTGTGACACATGACTAAATGGCATCCTAAAGTACCGTGCTTTATTTTACACACTGTGTGTTGTGTTGGTGCTGCACAGTTGCTTCCAGTTGTTGTCTATTTGTGGCTATTTTACTGCACTGGATCAGTTGTTAAGACTGAATTGCTTACCAGCATATTGGTTTAAACCCAGCTTTGAGGCACTTGTTTAGCTCTCTTAGAACCATCAACTTCTTAACTGTGTTTGGAGTATTTCGGATGTGTCTGCCAATGATAACTGTAAACAACAAACTATATTTTTTATGCTCATTAAAGTATTGTAATTAGTGAATTTTGTACGTAAATATGAAAGTTGAGTTTTAAGTAGTGAACTTTTTTAGCAGGCAGGGTAGAAGGGTTTGGAGAGCTTTTATGTCTCAGTTAAAAAACTTACAAGTCCTTATACTTATTTGATCAAAGCTATTATGTCTTATTTTTTAAATCATATTTATTCAGAATTACAAGAGTATTTAAATGTTACAATTTTAATGAAATTGAAGAAATATTTGTGAACTGTAACTATATTGTTAAATCGGTGATAGATAATTATTTTTTGTATTTTTTTATTTTTTTTCAAATTAATTCTAGAAGACAGGGCTGTTGCAAGAGGTTTAATAATAGTGTGGTATGTGGTTTCTGTATATATTTCTGTATATATTTCCAAAATTACTCATATAAACATTCTACATTTAAAACCTGTTACTATTTATAAGAAACATTTGTTGTTGGTTTACTTATTAGTTAAGAAATTTTGTTAAAAGTTATTTGGTGTTTGTTAAAACACTGTCTGATATGAATTGGTTTAATGTTAGATGTTCATTAAATTATGGTAAATGTTGTGAATATCATTACGTTTAACTACTTAAGTAAATTGTTACTAGTTTTATCTGGCCTGTTGCCTAAGATATAAAGTAATATTAATTAATGCATACATCCTCTTTGCTTTAAACAGATTATGATATGTGTAAATTCACTAAAACCTGAGCATGGTATAAAATGTTAACTAATCTTGTCTACATGGTCTCACAATGGCAAAATACAATCCTGTGCGGGCACAACTGAGGGAAGTCACTATCATATACGTAAATAGAAGACAGACTTTGCTAGTTGAATTTGGAATCAGTCCCATAGGTTGGGCAGGAGTTCTCAGTTTATGTTTTTGAGCTTCTGAAATTCTGAGCTCATGTCAGACACACCATTGATCAAAGTTATATTTTTGTTAAAAAAAGAACTTTTGTTGTACCTTGTTTACTGTCAGCATTACAAACTGTATCTTTTACTGGTGACTTTGATTTTCTTGAAGATGCAGACAGTGACGTGTGTGGACATATCATGTCCCCTATTGAAATTATATAGTGCATGAAGTGAAGATTTGGATGTCAGGTGCATTTTAGACGGATGCATTTACACTAGTGGTGTTCCGATGAATCGACCACAGATCATTATATATGATCGGCGTATACCGATCACTGCCTTTCATTGCCGATCACAAAAACTGATCATCTGTATTTGGCCGTTTCCATTACACTGCGCAGGTGCACAGTGGCAACATTTAAATAGTATTGCCAGAACATTTTTGTGGAACGGTTTGTTCCAGAGTGAAGTAAAGTTTGCATCCTGCAACACATGAAACAAAAAAATACCTCACAGGGGAAGCACATTAAAACGCTTCAACACAACTATTTAATATGTCATTTAAAGAGCATGAGAGCGGAGCGGAGTATTGTGCATTTTCGAGGCTCACTGCAGAGAATAAAAAGAAGGCACCCGGTATCTGATCGGTATTGGAATCGGCAGCATAAAAGATGATCAGAACCTCCCTAATTTAGACGTTTTTGACATCTTGGCAAGTGTTCACTGTCTAATCTGGCCTGTATGTTTGTGTACGGATATTTCTTATACAGATACAATCCTTATAACCAAACGTCATTAAATAGGTCAGAGATTTCTACAGATGACTGTTCCAGTTTCTGATGCAGCAAATCAACTTTTGCAGTGTCTAGAAACATGACACAGGAAGGACAGTGGTATTTTGTGTGACCGATGGCCCTCGTACTCTATTATCAGCAGCTGGGCAGCAGATTTCAGGACAGAACAGGATGCTGCCCAGTGTGAGCCTTGGTGAGTCTCTTAGAAGATCAGGCAGTTTTCTGTTGATGCAGCAGGGTGGAGGAAGTGATGCCTGAGACTCACTGAAGCTGTTTGTCTGTTTGTTGGCGTGTTTACAATAGAAGATAAATGAGATAATTTCTTGTGCATGTTTCTTTCTCCCTGTGTTTTGGACCTAATCTCCCTCTCTGCCGTAAGACAGTCTCTCACTCCATTTCTCTCCAGAGATCTCGGGGATCTCTTGGGAGCAATAGAAGCTCAGGAATCTCCCACATGGAAACCATATTCTTGATCCTCTAGTATTTTTAAATGAAATATTTTCTTGGTTGTTTGAAGAAGTAGAACTCAAGTGGAAGAAGTAGCCTGAAAAGTATGACATTTTTTAATAGATGGTCTACTTCTATGGAGTTTTGTACAGATATGGCAAATAAATAAATGCAGTAAGCCATGATGATACACAACTTTAAATATTAAAGATGTAATAATATAGCATAGCCCAGAAACAATATACGAACAACAAAACAATTTTAATTCTGATAGTTTTTTTTGAACTAGAGTGGTGAAATCACATACAAAGCAAATGCTAATGAAACCTCAGAAAACAGAGGTGGAAATGATTGGTTACGCTTCTTCTCACATTTTCTCACGTAATGTATTCTACAGGAAACAGAGTTTTACTGATCATAGACTAATTTAGTTAGCACAGTATTCCAGTCATGTAGTCCTGTCTGATGTAGTATCTGATGCATGTATTCTACGGTCCCTTCCATATTTATATTTTACAATGGAATGGCAGGTGTGTGAAACCACAGGCAGCAGTTCAATCTGCCTGTGCTTCTATACAAGAGTATATAAATTTCTTATACAGTACTATGCAAATGTCTTAGGCACAATTAGTTATGTTGTTTTTGTTGTTGACAGTATATTATATATTGTCAGTGGTTGGACACAGAAAGGTTTACTAATTCAGTACTCTTTTTTTACTGATCTTCATTCCAGTCTTTGTGAGCTTTAGCACGCAATGTTTTCCCTTCAAAAACCTCACCCTAAATACTGTAGACTACAGAAACTGTTTTTTAACACTACATACACATTCCCTGTACTTTCTGGTTATATACTAATAAAGAGACATTTAAATAATTAAATATGGTCATGTGGTTTTATATACAATTGCTAAAGATTGGGTTTATCTAATCTTTCTAAATTACTTTGGCAAACCTTTATAAAAAAAACTACAGTACAGAGTTTCAGTCCCAGATTTCACTTAAAACCCCATACTGAATGCACAGACATTGTGATGTCTGACCTTGCAGGAAGGCACTGCTGGAACTCACACCTAGGTTGTCGAAGTGATGGTCTTGCACATTAGAGTGCTGCACTGTAGTTATCTAAGTGTATCTAAGTGTTTATTCTTGCTGGCCTGTGAATACTGTATTTTAATATAAAGAAAAAAGGGAGTATCTACCAAGTCATAAGTGTAATCATTTACTAAACATATCTGACACCCTTTAGCTGACACCATCATTCAGAGTGACTTATAGCTGATACATTCTTACAGTCCAAGCAAATGTGAGTTTAATGCCTCGCTCTACAACTCAACAGTGGCAATTTGCTTGAGGTGCGATTTGATCCCTGGACACACACAGACACACACACACACACACACATATATCTTACCTAAAGTTACACATGAGTTATCCTAATTCTGGAATGCATGAATTCACAACTGCACCCTGCAATTTCAATTTAGCCAGCATCTAGCCTGTCGCTAACACATGCTGATAGAATTATGTTTTTTTTCCTGTGTAATTGATTAAAAGAGAGCAAAACCTTTTTAGTAATTGTGCAAATTACTGTGCTGGGGTTGCCAATTCTGTTTGGATCTACAATTCCATAATACAGCACAGCTGTGGTAAAAGTCACGTAGCTGGGCAATGCCCTTCACTTTGTCAAAATGCATTTTTGTCTTACCACCTTTATTAGTTCAATTTTGTTGTTTACTCAAGTAAGCAACATAAATGGAAACACAGCTATTTAATGACGAGAAACGCAAGCATTCATAGAAGTCACAGAACAAACAAATTTCCAGTGTAAACCTTTACATTGTAACATAAGAGTTGTGATATAAACACCAAATATTTTATTAATCTTTGCAATTTAGCTTAGTCTGTTTTTACTGTCAAGATACTCCTGTAACCACATTCTTGAATGATTGTGTGTGTGTGTGTGTGTGTGTGTGTTTGTGTGCGTGTGTGTGCGTGCATGTGTGTGTGTGTGTGGTCGTAAAAAATATATATTTGGGAATGATCTAACTGTAGGCAAGGTGGTGTAGATGTAACTGCTGCCACCTCACAGCTCCAGAGACCCAGGTCCAGACCTGGCCACTTCCTCTGTGGGTTTCTACTCTGTACTTCAGTTTAGCTCTACATTGCAGAAACATGTATGAGGTCTGTTGGCGTCCCTAAAGTTTTACAGAGTGCATGTGTGTGTATGTGGCATGTACCCTGTCATGGACCGGCACCCTTGCACTATCAGTTAGTCCTCAACTCCTTGTGAGGTGTGCAAGACACACCATTAGGCAGAAAAAGATAAAACATGGTTGATAGTGTCCTTTGTATGCTGTATTTACATGCTTATAAAAACAATTACGTGTTACATGTGATTTTTCTACATTGTTCATACATTGTACATACTACTGCTATAGGTCTTGAATGCAAGAAGACTCCAACTGATTTTTGGCTAAATGTATTCAGGGTGAATACTGACACTGAGATTTTACATTTAGCAGACGCTCTTATCCAGAGCGACTTACAATTAATACAGTCTTACATTTTTTTAAGCAATTGTTTGTTAAGGGTCTTGCTCAAGGACCCAACTGTGGCAGCTTGGCAGAGGCGGGATTTGAACGCTGGACCGTCTGGTCCAGAGTCCAGTAACTTAACCGCTAGGCTACCACAGTCCCAGATTAATGCCATTGACATATAAATGGGCTATAGGCCACACAAATAGTTGTTTTATTGTTATATTTCTGAAATGCTCTGTTAGTTTAATGCTGAAGACAGGACTCACAATACAGTCACATTTTAGTAGTATTTCTGTTATTCATTACTACTGGAGATTTGAACTACAATAAGACAAAAAGCACATACCCATCATTTAACCAATTAAAAGATCTAAAACAATGTAGGAAGGTAAGGCAAAGAAGGCAAAGGAGGAAGGGCAGAACATAACATAGATTTTGAAATACATACTGATAAGAATAAATATTCATATACAAATAAAGCTCAATTAAAGACAGTTATCGGATGTTAATTGCAGTGTCATGCAGTGGTGTCCCTGGTATTGCCGTAGACCTCTGAACCAGGATCCAGAACTAGAATATATAAGGAACTAGAAACCACAAGACCTTTATGAATAAGCAAATGCAATCAGAGACAACAGTCATCTCACTATTAGCTGGAAACAAACCAGGGTGGCTCAGCTGGGAGAATAATTATACATATATTGTCTGTTGTGAGGTGATGGTTGTCTCACTCCTGTGGGTTCCATCACACTCTCTGGGGTTCCACCTTCTTCTGGTTTCCATCCTGTCAGGGGGTTGGATTTGTAGTAGCACAAGCAGACCATTGATGCATCCGCATATGAATACGCTTTGGTGCATTTACCTTTCGTGTAGTAGGAACAAAGGTAATGGTTTTACATTCATGGTTGTTTTGTTTCTGTCCATTACCTACCTATACAATCATGCATATCTCTCTAACTTCAGCTAGCTAACAATTCCCTTTATTCCAATTTCCTTCTCACTTTAACACACAGTGTATGACAGTCCAGTGTGTTGTCTTCTTTGGTAATGACTTAAATGTCAATCTAGTGTTAAGTCCACCAATCGATTTTATTCTGTGGCTCACTTACTCTTTCACCTTCACTTCCTGACTGTTATGTTTGCTAAACAGGGTTGTGTTTGTGTGTGTGTGTTTTGTGTGTGGGGGGCAAATGTCCTTACATAGTGAAAAATATCAGAAATTTTGCACCTTGCATGGAAATTTGCTCGTCCCCTTGGGGGCTTTATTTTACAGAAACAACAACTTTCTTAAATGTAATCATTAATCATTGAGTCAAAAAAATCTCTGTTAGCTCATTTAGGTAAAGGTTAGGGCTAGGTGTAGGTTTAGCATTATTTAGCTACATCAATCATAATGCCAGTGAAATGTGCACACCAGAATAGTTAGTGTGACTGTGAGTGAGATGTTTGTTTGATGGTAAACCTACTACTTTCTAGTAAGGCTTGAGTGAAAATGCTTTGAGGATCAGTCTACCCCATAGCTTAGCTCTCACATTAGCTGGGATTCTATACAGTGTGGCTTTTGAAACATGACATGAAAGACTCTAAAGGGAGTCTTGGGCAGCCAGTATAGTGGTGAGCAAGCCTAGAGCCGGAGCTGTAAAAAGCAGTCACAGCAGGTTTGAAGTCAGTGCATGTGAGGATAATAGAAATAGATGATGCTTGCAGATGCTTACAGAAACTGCTTCTTGTGAAAAGCAAGAGAAAATGCTATAGGGTAAGTGATTAAACTGTACCCTGTATTTTTGTTATTTTTGTGTACATAACCAAACCAGATGTGTGACAGAATAATTAATTTTGGTACAACCAGTTCAGCTACAGGCAGTAGCGTTTTAGTGCTGTCTCACTGTTTTATAAAAGAGGGACTGTATGCTCCACTTATCCATTACTCCTCTAATCAATGCTGGATAAAAAAGGCACCCAGCACAAATTATTTTGATATGAACAGTGTTACCTACTCCATAATAAATATCTTCTTTATTCATTCTGTAACCTGAAGTGCAATTCATATCAAAAAATCATTTTAGATGCAAAATAATAGTAACCTGAAAAGCATTGCAAATCGCCATATGTAGAATAGTTTGGCTTCTTTCTAACATATAAATTATGCATTCGTTCTTTGGTAGAAATAGAGAAAATGTATAATGACTATTCAAATTTTAGATAGTTTAACAATGTTGACATTAGCAAGAGCCCTCACCCTCAGACACAGGCATGAGACACCTGACTCAGCTAGAAGGGACTGCCAGGACTCAAACTCGGGCCACCAGATTGCTGAGCTTGCATCCTTGAAATACATGCTGATGTAGTTAGCTAATACTTTGTGTCATGTGCATATAGCTGTATCTTCAAAGGTTCTAATTACATTTGTGCCATGTAACTTACTTAATGCCTAATGCCTAAATGACTTCATAGACTTGCCTAATAATTTGTGACTTTATTACAGGTAGTGTAAAGTGACAGTAATTGTATTAACACACATTGCTGCCCTGCACAGCGTTTATTTGTCCTTCTTCCCAAACTCTGGTTCTTCATGTCTCCTATTTCTTTCATATCCTAATGAAAGCCTTCTTTTTGCTCTTTCATAACGAAATCAATCAAATCACCCCCCACCACCACCCTTTCTACTCCAAGCCTCTTGCTCTCTCTCTCTCTTAATATCATTCCCTTAAACGACTCTGGTGTGTTGTTCATGCAGCTTTTGTCAGCAGTGCTCAGACTTTGTGTGTGTTAATTAAGACGCAGAGAATTCCTTCGCTGCAGCAGTCGCTTCAAGGTCACCTCTGTCTCAGCTGTGGAAAAAAGACCAACCTTCAGTGTCTCTGCATCTCCCATTCCCTTCCATTATCTCTAGAATATGTTGGTTTGAAAGAAGATGCGTACCTGAGAATATACTGTACGTTAATGTACTTGGATTGGATTTAACTGCATTATTAATATTAGGATTATAAGTGTTCATTTAAAAAAAAACTATAGTCACAGCTCTGACAGTGACAGAAAATCTCCATTTTTTTATTCGGTATGGAATGTCATACTCAAGACTATCTATCAGCAGTCTATACATAGAGCTATGATAAAAGATTCTGTAGTAAATCCAATCATCTCTGGGAGAAATGAAAGCAAAATGCTGCGTGTGTGTCTGTGTGTGTGTGTCTGTGCGTGTGTGTGTGTCTGTGCGTGTGTCTGTTTGCGTTTACGTGCGTGTGATAAGAAAGTACAAGAAGGTGCTACGCTGACTTTCTGTATTCCTGTCATCTGTTGCTTATCTCTGTCGTCCGCCTCTGAATTGTACCGACCTACAGGTGAGCCACTCAGGAAACCCACACATGGCTTATAAATTACCGTCAGAGAGAAACAGAGAGAGTGAAAGGGTGGGAGAGGTTAAAGTATTTGGCACCTGTGAGATGGAGATCATTTCATCCCCTTTCTTTCGTTTTCTGTGTTGACAGCTAATCAGTGCAAGCTAATGAGGACGCATTCTCTGTTGTACTCTGATGATGCTTGCTATCATTAACTCAGCAGGGAAGAAAAAAGCCACTGAATCAGCTCTATGTTCACAAGACCTTAAGGCTATACATTTCCAGTAGCTGTAGTGCTAAATAGTCCCTTTGACTAACCCCATTGCACTACATCTTGAAAAGTCTTTATTTTGTGATATATTGATGCAGAAAAGTGCTGTATAATAACCATCAACAGTGATTTGCTTTAAAAACCAACATTTATAAGAAGTTGAAATATATAATAAAAATACAGAGTATGTCTATTAACTCTGGACGTTGTGATGCAAACAACTGATCATTCAAAATGTTTATATTATTTATATATCACAGTTTGATGTTTTGTTTGCACTTTTTAGTTAAATTTTTCTTAAGAGTTGCATTAACTATGTTCATAAGGAAGATTTACCTCATGCTACTCTGCTTAACACGCTAAGCTCCATGTTGGCTTCACCCACATATACCTTGAACTGCTGTGTGCCGGTCATTTGACCATTGTGACTTCCTACCTGGATTGACCTATTTAAAGGTATAAAGTGTTTAAAAGGTAGTAGGTTCTACAGTGTGTGTCTGATTGTTACTGTATGATTTTGACTTTACAGCCATGGTATTGTGTAGTCCTGGGGAGGGTGTTAAGTATAACAGTTTAAGTTTGTATATATATATATAGTAGTGTTCCATTCATGTTTTCAGTGGTATCTCTGAGGCATTTATGCTTAAAAACCATTACTGTATATGTGCAGAAGGTGATGCCAATTGCACAAAATAGCATGCATGTGCACTTTCACAAGCTCTCAGAGCAGTCTGAACTCTTTGTTGCGCAGATTCAACTTGGGACTGGGAACATTTGTTTTAGAGACTCTGGTTCATGTTCATCATGACTGTACCGCCATTGTTGTGACAATGAATCTACATCATCCTGGTGATAGCAGCTATCACAGGTGTGCTTAGTATGTGCCAGAGCACTTTTTACATATTGCCATCAGCATGAACTGTAGAAGTAGGCCGGCTCCAATTGTTTAGGCTATTTATATAAATTCTGACTCTGACTATCATCTGGATATCACAGTTAAAAACTAAATTCATCAGACCAGGTCAATTTTTCTAATCTTCTGTCCAGAAGCTGTCCAAAAGGATCTATGAACTTAATATGAACTTTTGCTTGTTATAGCCTTTCTGCCTCTATGATTGATGTGCTGTCCATTATCATCTACGTTTTCTCTTATAAAAAATGTACAATCTCAAATTAGAAAAAGTTAGGACTCTACGGAAATGTCAAAATAAAAAAATGCAGGGCTCCTTACATGTACTTTCACTTTTGTATCAATGCAGACACTATGAACCCAGGATATTTAATGTTTTGTCTGATCTGATTTAGATTTATTTGTTAATTAACATGAATTTAACAAGTTTGGACAAAGCAATTTATGTACAGTAATGAACTTAAAAACTAAAATTATGATGTCATTTAAAACAGGCGATGTCAGCAAGTGATTATAATCGTGATTTAGTGCAAAGGCAGGGTTCACAAACGACTCAAAAATGGTCTTTGAAGAACAAAGATGGGCAGAGGAACTTTAGTGGTTAACAAACATGAGAAAATTTCCTCAAAGGAAGACAGGAAAGGATTAGCATATTTCTCTCTCTACAGTGCATAATTGTGTGTAAAGGCCAAGTGCACAAGCTTATGCTGAAGATCCACCATCTGTTGCAGGCCTGAAATGCAGATATTGATGTTTATTAACAAATGAAATGAAGCTGACCAGAAAAAAAATATGAAACTTCTCAGGTTCAAACTGTCTGCAATTAAGTAAAAGTCGATGGAAGTGTAAGTAATACTGGATTTTTTTATTTGCATTTTTAATGCCATCCCAGGTTTTTCTGAGTTGGGTCTATACTATTTACACATGCATAGTCAAAAATTATGTGAATAATGATTAACTTGAAACAGTAATATGAAGCAGTAACATTCTTTTGCTAAAAAAGTATTGCATTATATACACTACTCACAAAACTAGGAGGTATTTCATTATGGGATATTTCCTTTTGAAATATCTCCTCATTTTTGTGAGCAATATATTATATATTGTTACATCACATACTATAGCTATAAAATTATGAGTTGAGTGCATATTACAAATGGAAACAGATTCCTATAAGTGTAAATGTGCATTTGGCAACAATACAAAGTAGCAAATTGATTATTCTGGACTTGAGAAGTCACATAGCAAGGTTTTGTATCAGCTTGAGTTATGTCACATAACTAATTATAATTATGGCCGTTAACACTGATAGTGTGAGACAAATGGAAATAACAGTGACTATAATATCTTATTTTCTATTTATTTAGCTGGTGATCTAAGGACCTAAGGATCTAAGGATTACTCAAGGCTGTATTGAACTGCACCATACACATACACTTGAATACACACTGAGGTGTTTATGTAGAACTTATTCAGACTGAGTTGAACATTTTGATGCACATTTTGGCACGCTGTTTTCAAGGTGGCTTGGTGGGTAACATTACTGCCTCACAGCAAAAACTGTCCTGTCCTGTCCTGTCCTGGGTTCTGTCTTAGGGTGAAGCGGCCTAGCTCCTTTTTGTACTCCCATGTCTGCATGGGTTTACTCCAGGTACTCCGGTTTCCTTCCAAACTAATGTGTGTTAGGTTAATTGATTATGCTAAATTGGCATTGACTTGGATATATATTCTGTATTTGACTATTCTTAAAATAACCTTGTGCACATATATAACCTTGTGCATTGCTGAAATGGCCACTGATGCCAATAGCATTATTAAATAATACAAATAAACAAACAAACACTGTATACACATACTGTGTATATATATATATATATATATATATATATATATATATATATATATATATATAAAATTTTTAGT
>JAUZST010003753.1:0-16895 GCA_034779995.1 Parotocinclus haroldoi
GCATGGCTCTCTTCTCTCCCCTGTACCAACCTATAAGCAAACAAAATAAAATTTGGATTGAGAATTTGATTTAGGCCCATTTCACACTAATGACTAGTGATTTGTACGATATTAACACAGTTTGACATCTGTTTTATATATCAAACAATATAATATATCCTTATATACTGTATTATTTGATATATTTAACTACAACATTGAAATTTGTGAAAAGGCGTTAAAGCTATTTTAAACTTTAACTGATTTCAAAATTTAGCAAAATAAAAATTTTAATCTGCTATTTAAGAGAGTAGGATTAATCCACTTACCATCTGGAGTTTTTTTGCAGTGCTCACATGTGAAATGAGGAACCCATGGTTTGTCTTGGTCACCAACAGGCATGCCGAAGTATGCTCTGTAGGCCTCACACACCTAAGCAGATGCTTTCACAGAGTACTTTTTTGCCCTTGTCTTTATAAGTTAGCCACATACGTAGCAAAATGCATCTGCTGGATGTATGCAATCTAAATTGATGCCATCTAAATTGACCGAGTGTCTGTGTACTGTAAGAAAAAGGACGTCTCTCCAAACTGGTCCAAAAATGGTCAATCTTTATTCCATGCAGTATCAAGGTACAAGAATGTACTGAGGATTTAGCGGAGCAAGACTGATCACCCGGTACCAGAATGACACACAATATATACATTTAAAAGTAGTGGTCCTTCCTAAGCTTCTCCTGAATGGGTGTGGGGTGAATACTGTCGTTCTCTCTGAATTCACACTGTCTAGGTCAATTCCCCTTTATCCCCTTTGTGATGGCTTACTATACACCCCAATCAATAGATCCTGTCTCTCCATCTCACAGGAAGGGCTGTAGTGGCCCTATATAACTGTATTTATACAGATACGTACAATTTCTTCACAATATGCCTTCACAAGCAGCTATAAGTAATTGGGAGTGATTACTGACATGCCAGATCAGGCGCTGCTGGTCAGACATCAGTACTGCAGGTTTGTCTCGAGCTGTGTTTTTGCTGTTCAGATCCTTCAGAACAGGGAATAAGGAGCAAATGTTGATACATACAAACAGCACTGGAGTTTGAGATGCAGAAATATAATAGGTTTGATATTTGCAACGGCATGAAAAAGACAACCAGCTTCAAAATCAGCAGTGCAGTGACCTGGGCCAATTCTGACATCCAGGGTGAACTGCAAAATAAGAATTTAATTGGGCAGGAAAACGCAGGGCAGGGTTTTCTACTGTCCATATGACAATAAAGCTTTGAATCTTTAATCTTGAATTTTGAATGGCCTTCAATGGGTTTAGCAAGAGGTTTATGGACACTTTACCACACAAAGAACACTGCCATGGACCACTGCAACACTGACTCCATTCCCAGCTGTGAATCATCTCCTCAATCATTTACTCCATTTCAAAGTGTCATTAGCTTCTGATCTACACCCCTCCAATCAAGAGCTATCTGACATCAACCACATGCACTGATAATAATCTTTAATAGACAGGATAACGCTACCTGTAGAGTCACAAAAGATCAGACCAAGAAATAAATTGTTACGCCTCTCCCAAGGCAAGGCTGCAGGGTGAGAACATTAGTAAAGTGTTCTTAAGGCCTTTGCTGACCAGCTCAGTAGAATACTACTGTGCAAAGGAGATGTTCCTAATGTGTGGAAGACATTATGTTTAGTGCTAGTGCCCAAGAAGCCATAGAGGAGTGGCACTGATGTGACATATTATGAAATCCCTGAAAATAATTTTAGACAATTTATTGATGTTAGTGATGGAACAAGGATTCAGTATTGTAGAAAGAACTAGCCTGGCTAAATAGGTGGAAGTGGTGTAAACTTTCAAGTACCTGGGGGTGCAGTTAGACCACAAGCAGTTTACCTATGTGGTCGACCGATGTGTTTTATTTAATGGCCTATGAAAGACTGATAGTTGGAGAGCAGGGTGAAAGGTGGCTTGTAATGTAGATATACATTTTTTAAAATTACTGATAAACTGATAACTGATCAAACCAATAATTATAGACATAAAGACATATGAGACATAAAATTGCTTAAATTAACATATATATTAGCTAAAAATGCACGGTCTCTTTTTGCACACTTTATTTATGAATAAAGAAATACATAAAAATATTAATTGCACTTATCATCAACAATTATTACAACATAACGTATTTTGGTTTACAGGAAAAAAGATCAAATGTGTGAATACTTAAAATAATGTTAGAGTAATGCATAGGGTAGCAACATCTTTTTTGTGGTTAATCCCTGAACCAATTAAGAGCTGCAAGTAGTAATGCTGTAAACAAAGCTATCACCTTCTCATAAATAGTCCCACCATCCTGAATGTTCGCTCAGCATCTCTTGTTTTCCCGGGTTACGAGATGTAAGTTGTAATGTAGGACACAAAGTGTCTCTTCATTTTCTGTGCTATTTTACAGGCAAAGGCCAATTATCTTACAATTGCATTATTCGGTCGTCCAACCAGTTTATAAGGATGGAGCAGATTATGGGGCAGAGGTAGTAAAGCAAATTGAGCAAACTGATCACAAAGGCTAGCCAGGTAACTGCAGCCAGCATTAGAGTCATTAGAGTCAGCAGATCAGGACTGTAGTTCAAACTGTTTCATATCATGGAGTCTCCCACTCTCTCCATGACACTCCTATTAAGCAGAGAAGCACCTTCAGCACCTGATATACCCAACCACGATGCAACAAGGATCATTACAGGAGATCATTTATGCTATAGGACTTTAGAGATTCATATACTCTGCCAGAGTTGATGAACATCATTGTATTTTCTTAATAATTCTAAGCAATTTTCCTTTTGGGATTAAAGGTTTGTGTTTGAGTGGGCTTGAGCTGTGCCCCTGCAGGGTTGGCTTGTGCTGCTTCTCCATTGGTCAGACCCATTTTAGTGTGTATGAGCATTTATTTCATTGCTGTGGTCTATTAGTAACAGGGGTAATTTTGCTTCCATGTGTAGGAGAAGACCCCTTGGCTGAAGATGTTTCTGACATGGATTCAGTGGCCGGTGTGCTCAAGCTCTATTTTAGAGGGATGGAGAACCCTCTCTTTCCTAAAGACAGTTTTGACAAACTGATGGAGTGTGGACGTAAGCGAACCTTTTTTCTTCTTGTTATTTTCAGGGGCATGTATAACGTATGTGTTACTTAACAAAGTTATAGTTTGTCAAAGATACACAAAAACTTAAAACTGACTGGGTGAAAAAAAACAAAGAAATGAAAAGATACAAATATGGCAGTAGAACCCCACATGGGTTCATACACTGTATGGAGAAAAGAATTGGGACACCTGCAGTGCTTTTATCCTATCCTATATCCTATGCTTTTATCCTGTTCTAACTGAACATGCATTAAAACGAAGTTGATATTCAACAGAGCATAGACTTATATGCACTATGCACCTTATCACCTGGCAAGTTTGAGGTTTATTACCAAGAAGGACCATTTCCAGGTGCTTAGCAGAAGAAAATTTGTTGTCATGGCTCCCATAATGTGTCATGCTATTGACGATCAGCCACCATCTCCTTCATTTGCAGTGGTGTTTTGATTTGAGTTTTTAGTAACAAATCCAGGTTCTGTTTAGGGTTTGATGACAGTCAGGTTAGAATATGGAGGCCTCTGAATATGGATCTCACGTTTGGTGTGGAGCAACACATTGACCCAGTTGCTGTTGTGAGGATCTGGGAAGCCATCACATAAATCAGCCAGTCAGCTCTAGTAGGGATACTAGGGACACTAATAGATCAGCAACATGTGCAGGACCACCCTGTGCCCCTGTGTTGCCTCTTAAAGCAAAGCTTCCAACTGGAATTTTTTCAGCAGCATAATACTCACCCACATTCAGTACGGGTTTCCCAGGAATATAGGTTGCAACACTTCCTTGTACTTGCCAGATGTATCGCCAATCAAGCAACGGGACTAGCTGGGATGCCAGGTTCAGCAACCTATGAGTATGCAGGATCAACAGTCCCAGCTGTTGGCAAATGTACTGCAGGATATCATACAGAACAACTGTATCTCATATTGCATCCAGGCTAGAGGTGGCTCAACAGGGTGCTAAAGCCTCCTAGCAATTGTAAGGTTTTTTTTAAAATGTATCGTTTTAGTCTAATATTTAAATAAAGTTAAATCTATCATCATATGCCATACATATGTTCTATTGTTCTCATCCCATTTCATTAATTAACTGCTAAAACGTACTCCTGCTACAGACTCAATTACCTTGTTTCTTTTTGAGCTATTGTTGCTACTACTTATAGTAAGAATAATCTTTTAAATTAGACATGCACCTAGTGTCATCCTCTTCCTCTCTTTTCCAGGAGTAGAGGACGAGGTAGAGAAAGCAGCACAGTTAAAATCAGTTATTCTCTCCTACTCTCCACCGCTTATTGTTGTAATGAGATACCTCTTTGCATTCCTCCACCAGTGAGTAAGAACCACTGCCCCACTTTTATATGCTTTCTATACAAATATCAATGTTATTCATAAGCCTTGTGTCCACAGTGTCTCTCAGTACAGTGATGAGAACATGATGCAGCCCTACAACCTAGCGGTGTGTTTTGGTCCCAGTCTGATCAGAGGGCCTCAGGATGCAGATGCTACTACACTCCATCAGATTAATGCACTTGTCAAAATTATCATCGCTCAGCATGAAAGCATCTTCCCCAGTCAGAGTGAATTAGAGGGACCAGTATATGAGACGTGCATGACACTAGACACAGAGGATATGTAAGAACACCACATGGACATACGCTTAAAAACACTCATTTGCCAGTTTATTTAGGTATATCTAAATTATAATTGTTCTGTACTTATGTAGTAGGTGTACCTTTAGATTAGTAAAAACTGCTGTTTCACATTGAAAAAGAAATATTAAAAACATTCAAACAAGGATTTTGTATTAATCGATTTAAACATTAGACTAAATAAAAAGATAATAATAATCTTAAATATATATAAATCCATTACTTACTAGGTGCTGTCTATTTGGGGTTCTTAAGTTTGTGAAAGTAGAATTAGTTTTTGTGCTGTTTTTCAATACTGGGTTTTAAAGCTTTTATTTACAAGTGAAGTTAAAATATGTAAAAAAGTTAATTAATTACAATTTATTAAAAATAATTAAAAGCTTTAGTCCAGTTTTGCGCCTTATCTTAGCCTCACCCAAGTGAGTAGTTGGGTCTAGGGGTTTGTAATTGGCAACTTTATAAGAATAAAATTTTGATTCCCATTTTTCTCTCACTCTTGTACTGTTGTACAAGTTAATGTCCTAGAAGGGATCAAAGTCTTATCTTTGTATGTACAAAAACATAATAAAAACGAACATGCATTGTGTTGACAGGGAAGCAGGCATGGAAGAGTCAGAGGTGGAATCCGATGTGTCTCCTAACAAAGTCAAAGAAGGTAGTGTAAAAAAACTAGTTCATATCCTAATTCCATTCTTTAATTCTTTAGGCGACCTCACACTCACAGCTTAAAACAGCATCAGTTACACCCCTGAAACAAGTGCACCTCACCCTCTGCTGGACGTGCTACTGTAGCCCTTCAAAAGTTTGTGGACACCCAAAAAATTGCATCCAAAACATGATTGGAGTTTGCCCGTTCTCCCTGCCACATCTTTGCTGCTACAACAGTCTTCTAAGAGGGCTTTCCACTAGATTTTGGAACAGGACTGTGAGGACAGCTTCAGATGTTAGACAATAAGCCCTGGCTCACTTTAGGCATTTCTGGGCATATTTTTGAGTCACAAAAGTTGTAATTAAATCATTTTATATTTACCTGTTAATATTACTTAGTTACTGTTTTTTTAACTATTACTACAGACTATTTGACTAAATGCATTAGTTTCAGTCTTATAATACTGTAAATCATCTAAATCATTATAAATCATTATAATGTTTAGAAAGCACTTTTGTAAGTAATTTGTCATTTCTAAACTGCTTTAGAAATAAAAGTGCGGGTATTCAGTTCAGCTCATTCTACTACCACTGTCTATGAAGAATCCAGAAATGTCTGCTTTATATTATGAATGTGTTACAAGTGAGTGGTACTGAAATAGCAGAGCTCTGTTTTGTTGTAATGATCAATAGTAAAAAAAAATAGGCAACTGATGAAAAAATTGGTGTTTTGGTTTATTATAATCAGTCTTTGGTTAGCCTAGAACATTTAAAAACTATTTCTTGGCTGTGCAGAACTGGAAGGGGTGGCCTTATTTGACTACACAGCACGTTCGGCGGTTGAACTCTCCTTTAAACAAGGTGGGCGCCTCCAACTTCACAGCAGGGCCTCCTCTGATTGGTGGAGAGGTGAAGTAAATGGTGCCAAGGGCCTCATCCCAAGTAAATACATCAGTGTGCCAAGGTATGTTTATGTATGAGTAAGTATGCACATTGCTGCTTTATTGGTGCTTGATTCATTTGATTTCTCTGAATGGCCAATGGGTTCTTACATATGTAGTTCAACCAGTCTTTGGCCATTTTTCTATTTTTTCACTTTTCTGGTTTGGGATTGAATCTGGGATGGCACATGGAAACATGTATTAAGAAAAGATGAATCAGTATTCCAGGTCTTTTTCTAAGAAAAAAAGACTCTATCTGCTGTAGACCAAAGACTAAAAGTACCATCCAAACTATTATCAGCTACAAGTCCAAAAGCCAGGGTATGGGACTGTACCAGTACTCATGGTCAATGTCATTTTCATGTCTGTGACAGCATTAATGTAGAAAAGTACCTTGAGATTTTAGAGCAACAGGAATTCTTTCAGATGGCATCTTTTCCAGGGATGTAGATGTATTTATCAACAAAACAACTCAAAAAAGTTGGTACCAAATCATGATTATAATCACTTGTTGACATCACCTGTTTAAAATCACATCATAAATGTAGTTTGTCAAACTAATCTGTGTTCATGCCAGTGATAATAATTACCATGTAGAAGTCAGCAGTTTTATTGTTTAATATGCAGTCTTCCTATGACTTATACCAATTGCATATTCAGACATGGCATATGATGTAAATGACTGCAGACACTGACAGATAGAAGAGTCATCGTATCTACTTATAGCTACTATAATGCATTCATAGTTCTTAAACTCTCTCTCTCTTCTTTGTTGTGGAGTTTGGAGGGAGGGCAAGATGCTGAAAGAAGAATCAGTGAAGGAAGCCAGGATGAGGAACAGTCACTCAGAGCAACACATATGCGGTAAAGTACAGCTTGAAAATGTTTAGTGCGAAGTCTGCAAGCCTCAAATAAATATCATGCAATATTCATATACATTGGTCACAAAAAAATATAATTTTTGTGAGCACTATATATTCCGTTATTCCTGTACATACAGTCTATGAGCAGTTGTTATACTGAACATGGCTCTTGACATTTGACAACAACTAGCAATGCCCTTGTCCAGAATGACTTACAACTACAGGCATTTGCTGTGCATACGTGCTGTGAAACAGGATGTTGAACAATGTGGTCATTGACCAGACCATAACCATGGTAACATAGTCTTTGTAAGCTACTGTATTGTAAACACAATGCTCACAAAAATTAGGGGATATTTCAAAATTAATATGAAAAGAATCCCACAAGAACTGCTGGACAATCTGATCCGGTCCATGCCCCGTCAGTGTGTTTTGGTAGACTTGAGTGACCATAAACCCTACTGAACAGTATATGTGTGACACACTCATCCAGTTAAACATGCTTCTGTTCAACCCATGAGTTTGCATCTCATTTGCATAATCAGACTACTTTTTGTAACTATTAATTTGCTTTTCTGATTACCTTGTTTATGAAATAAAATTTTAAATTGCTTCATATTATATCAAACTTTATTGCAAACAAAAGGTAATTGCATCCAAGATACTGCTGGAAACACACTAAACCATTTGTAAATTGGCAGTAGTAAGATAATACAGTAATGCACTGTTACGAGCCTGTGTAAGGGAAAATCATAATGTAAGAGAATGGATCTGATAGTTTTATTCTTGGAATTTTAAACATGGAAGATCTTTTTCTATATATATCAACCGAGAACAGTCTCTAGTCCAAACGTGAATTAACAAGCTTGACCAGTAAGGTAGCTAGTTACTTACAAATACACCAGGGTAAAACAGATGTCTAAAACAGATGTCCATTTGATCAGTAAGAAAATAATGCATGTTTTCATTCTAAGTTTAGAGTTTGAACAAAACCACTTGCAGGGATATTTAAGAGAGACAGGACTAGGGCGCAAACCCAAATTAAGCAACTACACTTTAGAAACAAGTCCTAGAAACATGCAAGAAAATGTTTGTCTTGCTATTCTTGTAAGGACTTTCCATCAACATGAATGATGCATGACTGCAACACCTATAGCTACCCCTAACCTTAAGCCCAGGGACCTAAAGCAATTAAAAAAAAAAAAAAATCTTAAAAAAAAAATCTTTTTTTCAAATGAAATTTGAATGCCATTTTTATAAATTAATATTAATAACCAGAAGAATAGTTCTCACACTTGAAATTTAGGGTTTCATATCAATGTCCTCACAAGTATAGACATGGCGCACATGCAAAAACACACACGCGCACACACACACACACACACACACACACCACCATATCCAGGTGGGGGACTTTGCATTGACCTAATTATTACTGTAATGAATTAATGATACACATTCACCTAACCTTAACATCAGTAACCTAAAGCAAATATTTTGTCTTCTTTAATTTTTCAAATAAAAGCTGCTATCTTTGTAAAAAAAAAAAAAATTATATATATATATATACCCCCAACACACACACCACCACCACCTTATGTACTATTAACATTCTACAGACTTCTGCTCTTATATACCCACCTCTGCTTGTGACAGTTTTTATTTCCTATTATAATTTTCAAGACCTTGCTTGTTAAAGAGAACATACCTCAATTGTATGGTCATTAATCTACATCCCCAATGCCAGTGAAGTTTTGACATTGTGTAAGCCAGAATCAGAATACGATTATTTGCAATCCTTTTCAACTATAATCAATTGAATTACAAAGACAAGATATTTATTGCAACAGGTTCCAAAAAAGTTGATACAGGGGCATGTTTACCACTGTATTACATCACCTCTTCTTTTAACAACACTCAATAAGTATCTGGCAACTGAGGACACTAATTGAAGCTTTGTAGCTGGAATTCTTTCCCATTATTGCTTGTTGTTCAATTTCAGTTGCTCAACAGTTCGGGGTCTCCATTGTTGTATTTTGTGCTTCATAATGCGCCACTCATTTTCAGTGACAGTCGAGTACACATAACCTTTTACTATGAAGCCACGCTGTTGTAACACGTGCAGAATGGTACTTGGGATTGTCTTGCTAAAATAAGCAGGGACTTCCCTGAAAAAGATGCTGCTTGGATGGTAGCACATGTTGCCCCAAAACCTGTATGTACCTTTCAGCATTAATGGCATTAATGGTGCCATCACAGATGTGCAACTTACCCATACCATGTGCACTAACACACTCCCATACCATTAGAGATGCTGGCTTTTGAACTTTGTACTGAAAACAATCCAGACAGTCTTTTTCCTCTTTGGCCCGGAGGACATGACGTACATGATTTCCAAAAACAATGTGAAATTTGACTCGTCAGACCACAGGACACTTTTCTATTTTGCGATAGTCTATCTCAGTTGAGCTCAGGCCCAGAGAAGCCGGAGGTGTTTCTGGGTGTTGTTGATGTATGGCATCGGCTTTGCAAGGTAGAGTTTTAACTTGCACTTGTAGATGGAGAGATGAACTGTGTTAACTGACAGTAGTTTTCTGTTTTCGGTTTTCAATTTGGTTTTTGATTATATCATGGATTGTAGAGATTTTACCCAATCATGAAACTCACCTTTTTTCAATTAACCTGTTCGCCTGTGGAATGTTCCAAAAAGCAGGCGTTTTTGAGCATTCTTCAACTTTTCCAGTCTTTTGTTGCCCCTGTCAACAATTAGTGTCCTCAGTTCCCAAACCCTTATTGCGTGGCGTCAAATGGAAAGGTGATGTAAAACAGTGGTAAATATTCCCAGTCACAATTTTTTTGGAACGTGTTGCAGTCATGAAATTCAATTTGTGAATATTTGCACAAAAACTATAAGGTTTATCTATTTGAACATTTAATATATTGGCTTTGTAGTGTATTCAACTGAATATACTTTGAAAAGGATTTGCAAATCATCGTATTCTGTTTTTATCTGTTTTACACAACATTAAAAATTCATTACAATTGGGGTTGTAGGTTCAATTTTGTTCACTCCAAGCAATTGATGGCCTTGGGTCCAAAAGTGGCTGCTTAGGAGGGAATCCCCAAATCTTCTGTCCAATAGTGCTGTAGCTTAACTGATGCTCTGTCACCACCCTGCACTCAGAGACGTTCTTATTCGTACTACTGACACAATTATAATATTGTACCTTATAGGTAAGGTATAACCCAAGCAGTTGAGAGCTGCAGGCCTTCCTCAAGTGCCCAACAGTGGGAACTTGTTATTGTTGGATCCTGAACCCTACATTTTCTACTTTTCCCTCAATTTTCTTAGTTATCCTGTATATTAGCCACTACTCCATCACAACCATTGCCCTGTAGAATACTAGATGTGTGATAATCATGAATGAAATTGATAATGCTTCCATTACTCCATGTTTCTACTTAATTATTTATTTTCTAGATTGAAAGTGTCCAGTGAGAAACTTGGGGCCACCTCCAGCCATGCTCTTGCATCAAAGATTGCCCTGCAGATACCCACAGGGCAATTTATCCTGCCAACCACTTCTCCAAGGGCTTTACGAAAAACAGTAGAGTGTGTAGTCAATTTTACATGTTTTTTTTCTGAGATAACAACAGCAGTCTGAACTCTACCCTTTGAATACTGAATGTCTGTTCTTCCTAAAAATGCATTTGCACAAATTGCTAAACCATTTTTCTGACTTTCTGTCTGTCTACTAGCCTCCAGAAAAGAAGAAGTACAGAAGACAAAGAATTCAGAGAAGTCAGAATACAGGTGGACAAGGTAAGGAAACATTTTTATTTGTGCTTCCTGTGCAGTAATCTCATGTTACTGTAAGCCTGTGTTCTGTTTATTTAATAACAGTTAAAACAATGTCTCCTCACAGGAGGTGTGCTTGAACATGAACTCCGTCTTTAAGGAGCTTCTCAGTCGACAACACATGGATCAAAATATCTCTTCATCCTCTTTCCCATCCTCCACAGAGAACTCCTGTTCAGTCCTGCAACAAAAAGCAGAGCAGAGAGGGAAAGGCACTGTTAAATCGGCTGAACTGAGGAGCAGAAATGAACTTGATGCCTAAACTGAAACTGAGAGGAAGCATTACACAGTATATCTGTTAACTAAATGATGTAATTTGATGGAAATTAATATATAATTAGCAAAAGTAGAACTTTTTATGCTGTAGTAGCATGATCATCAGTGGTGATAGGTATATTTAATAGGTATAAACATGCAAACTTTCATTTTCAGCATTTTAACAACTCTCTTGTTTACTTGCACAATGTGGCCTCAGTACTTTGATATTTTTGAAAATTACTTAACCACATAAACTACATACTGGAAGGACACTTATCATGGTTTTATTTTATTTAGGGTCTACAGTGCATACAGAATGATGTCATACTATCATAATACTTTGAATGTTGAAATAAATTTACTCGGGTAAAATAAAATAGACTTGCTCAGGTAGAAGCAGTCACCATCCAAATCATACATCAGGCTAACCGGCCGCCATCTGATGTCAAATGTAGTGACTGAATACTTCAGACTAAAACTGGCTGATAATGTTTAACACACTACTAGTTGATTTAAATACAAAAAATACCATGGTTGTTGAAAATTCACTTTGTCACAATGAAGTTATGAAAAAGGTACAAACATATTTCAGAGGCTATTACTCACTCAACTCTCACTAAGTTCCTTTCTGGTTGACAAAGAAACGAGGGTAATGGCCAGGGCAGATACAAAGAGGACATTAGTTTTTTTTCATTGAGGAATGCTCAGATAGTCATGATTGTAGGGATGCTGCCAGTTTCATATGGAAAGGAGGTAACCGTTCCAACCCAGCAACACCCATAAAAACACAGTGGCTTGGCTTAAGGGTACATAGGTGGACATCCTTGAGTGGTTAAGTCATAGCCCTGCAATAATTCCATTATATAATCTGTAGACAGACTTGAAGAGAGTAATCCATTATGATGAAATTTGACTGATTAGGCCTGCAAAGAAGAATGGACAAATATCTAGGTGTGCAAAGCTGGTAGATGCAATCCAAACACATAGATTGTTGTAACTAATGAAAAAAGTATATCTGTTAAGTACAGGCATGTAATGTATTATAATAATAATAATACTAATAATAATAATAATAACATTTAATTTGATAAGCCCCTTTCAAGACACCCAAGGGCACAGTACAAAAATAGTACGAAAATTACAGCAAAATAATATCAATATAAATAAATGCACAAAGATATAAACAACACAGATACAAAAAAAACTGAGGCTAAGCCATAAGACAGCTGAAAAAGATAAGTTTTAAGACTAGCTTTGAACATGGCAAAGGCTTAACAAGCAACTTAAGAGGGAGACTGTTCCACAACATTGGGCCAGCAACACTAAGGATCCTGTCACCAACAGTACACAGCTTAATCAATTTAAGTAAACATAAATCAGAGGAATGAAGAGTGCCCCCTGGAGAGTATAACTGAACCAAACTATCCACGTAAGAGGGAGCAAAGCTATGCAAAGATTTAATCTTCTTCTGACTTCTTAATGTTCAGGCTCAGGAAATTCTCCATGAAAATCCATGTTCCATACATCAGCTAAACAATTCATCAGATCCGAGGGTGATAGACTAAGTGAATATAGTACTATAGTGAATAGTATATATAAATCTGCATGTCATCAGCAGAAGTGAAACTGATGCCCATGTCGCCAAAGATTCATCGATCCCAACATAGGCTATGATATACTTTATCAAATGCTGCTGTAAGGTCTAATAAGACAAGTAAATTCAACAACCCCTTATTAGCTGCTGTACAGTCCATTCTAGTATTTTAAAAGCAAATGGAAACATTCATTTAACGTCCACCATGCATTCTATGAAACAGGGTGTTGACCGAAATGGACGTTGACCAGACATTACCATAGTCACATAGTAGTTTGGATACTCTGACATAGTGTTGTAATGTTAATTCAAACACAATACGAAAACATGTAGTATTGTACTGTACAATACAATACCTCTTATATTTGTAACTTTTATCAAACTTAAAACACTTAACAAAAACAACACAAAAGTGAAATGTTACCATGTTGGTTAAGACTGCTCTTTTTTCTGTCAACAAATGTCACAGGGTATGCTCGTACTAGTTTGTCATTCAGGTGTAAGTAAGATACAGTATATGTGCTATATTCAATATCTGAAATTAGGCATTGTATTGAATGTTTAGGCACCTTGTAGAATGCCAAAAATGGGCCTGAAAAATGAGAAAAATGTATTGTTCTGCATAAGGCCTAGGTATTACATACAATGCCTAGGGAAAGTATATAGCATATTAAATAACCCAGAGATGTAATACTTAAAAACAGCACACTTTGTATACGTTGACATTTAGACATTGTCTCTAGTAATATACAGGGCCCACCATAATTATTGGCACCCCTGGTTAAGACGTGTTCTTTGACTTCTAATATATTTTTTTTTATATAAGGGACAACAATGCAAAAAAGAGAAAAAAAAATCTATAATAAAGTACCTTTATTTGGTAGGGGAAAAATCACACAATAAGAAATAAATCTTTTGGATGAAGTCACAATTATTGGCACCCCTGGTGTTAGTACTTTGTACAGCCTCCTTTTGCCAACTAGACAGCACTTAATCTTCTCCTATAACTCTTCACAAGATAGGAGAATACAGAAAGATGGATCCTTGACCATTCCTCTTTGCACAACCTCTCTAAATCGTCCAGAGTCCTGGGTCCTCTCCTCCCCACTCTCCACTTCAGCTCACCCCACAGGTTTTCTATTGGATTGAGGTCTGGGGACTGAGATGATCATGAGAGAAGCTTGATTTTGTGCCTTGTGTGTTAGGATTTGTGAAGTAAATTCGGCCACATTTTTAGGGTCATTGTCTTGCTGAAAGACCCAGTGACGATGCATCTTTAGTTTTCAGGCTGAGGCCACCAGATTCTGATTCAAAATGTCTCACTTCTCTTACCATCCTTCTCACTGTACGTGGTGGCAAATACACTTGCGTCCTTTTCTAGACTTGTTTGTCACAGTTCCAGATGTTTTGAACTTTTTGATGATTGTTCTGACTATGTGGCTGTTTTCTTGTATTGTCTGATGTATGAAGGTCGACACACATCTGCCTTACTTGAATAGTGTGTTCTCTTGCCTTTCCCATGTTTAAGAGTTAGTAAGAGAAATAGGCCTCTGTGTGACACCATAATTATACCCCAGGGAACCAGGAAGTGATAAATTACTAATTAAAGGTTCCTAGATACTTTGATCCACTTCAGCAGAAATGACATAAATGGTTCAATTATATTTATTTCCAAGAAATTGTTGAGGGTGCCAATAATTGTGTAACAGGTAATTTTATGGAAAATAATTATTTCTTAGTCAGGATTTGTCTTTATTTTTTTATTCACTTGAGTTGAGTTTGTTTTCCTACCAGCCCTCCTGCAATACAAATTTTATTTATTTTATTTTCACACATTTTAACTAGGGGTCCCAATAATTATGAAGAGCGCTGTATATTACACCTATTTTTAACTATTATAATTCTTAAGGTGTAAGGGCAGCGTGGTGGCTTGGAGCAAGAAGGTCCTGGGTCCCGGGTTCATTCCCAGGGTGGAGCAGCCTGGGTCCTTTCTGTGTATAGTCTGCATATCCTCCCCGTGTCTTTGTGGGTTTTACTCCGGGTACTCCAGTTTCCTCCCACAGTCCAAAGACATGCGTTAGGTTAACTGATTACTAAAAACTGTCATTGACTTGTGTGTGTGTGTGTGTATATATATATATAAGAAGCTTTGATAATTCTCTGTTTCAACATGTGCTTCACCTCCTCCTCGACCGCGTGTCGGCGGGCCTCGGCAAGGAGATAGTGTCGCTGCCTAACCACGACACCAGGGGGTGTGTGAATCGCCCTCCATAATTATTGGCACCCCTGGTTAAGATATGTTAAAAGCCTAAAAATAAATGCAGTTTTTATTGCGGAAACATACTCTCACACTGAAAATTGTAGAAAAATGTAACCTTCAATTCAAGTGAATTTCAAGCCGGAAAAAAAATCCCTGACTAAGAAATAATTATTCTTCATAAAATCACCTGTGCCACAATAACTGGCACCCTTAACAATTCTTAGGAAATAAATGTAATTAAAGTATTTCTGTCAATTCAGTTGATCAGAGTATATAGGAACATTTAATTAGTAATTTACAACTTCCTGTTTCCCTGGGGTATAAATATGACGTGACACAGAGGCAATTTCTCTTCAACATGGGAAAGACAAAGGTCTGTTGTGTGTTGATGTGTGTTGACCTTCACAAGTCAGGCAATAGCTACAAGAAAATAGCCACTTGCCTACACCTGTCCATATCTACTGTCAGAGGAATTATTAAGATGTTTAAAACAACTGGAACAGTGGTAACCAAGCCTGGACGAGGACGCAAGTTTATTTTGCCACCATGCACAGTGAGGAGGATGATAAGAGAAATCAAAAGTTCTCCAAAGCTCACTGTTACAGAATTGCAACAAATAGTAGTTCCTTGGGGTCACAAAGTCTCCTAAATAACCATCAGGCACTATCTACATGCCAACAAGCTGTTTGGAGGCATGCACGGAAAAAAACCTTTTCTCACTTACAATCAATTTGCTAAGCAGTACTGGGACTACAACTGGGACCGTGTGCTTTGGTCAGATGAAACAAAAATAAAGCTTTTTGGCAGCAAATGCTCTAAGTGGATCTGGCGTAACACAAGAGCTGAGTATGCAGAAAAGCACCTCATGCCCACTGTGAAGAATCTGGGAGGATCAGTGATGCTGTGGGCCTGTTTCTCTTCCAAAGGCCCTAGGAATCTAGTTAGGGTGCATGACATCATGAATGCTTTGAAATACCAGGACATTTTAAAACAAAATTTGTTGGCTTCTGCCCAAAAGCTGAAGATGGGTCATCACTGGGTCTTTCAGCAAGATGATGACCCTAAACATATTGCCAAATCTACACAGAAATGGTTCACCACACACAGAATCAAGCTTCTCCTATGGTCATATCAGTCCTCAGACCTCAACCCCATTGAAAACCTGTGGGGTGAGCTGAAGAGGAGAGTGCAGAGGAGAGGACCCAGGTTGCTGGATGATTTAGAGAGATTGGGCAAAGAGGAATGGTCGAATATCCCTCTTTCTGTATTCTCCCATCTTGTGAAACATTATAGGAGAAGATTAGGAGCTGTTTTGTTGGTAAAAGGGAGTTGTACAAAGTATTAGCATCAGAAGTGCTAATAAATGTGGCACACGTGTTTTGATGTTAAACAATTATTTCTTAATGTGGGATTTTTTTCCTACTGAATAAATGCAGGTTGGATTTTCCTTTTTCCCATCGTGGTCTTATATTATTTACTAAAAAAACTCAATTTATTAGAAGCTAAAGAACACATCTTAACCAAGGGTGCCAATAATTATGGACGGCACTGTATATTACTAGTCTTGAGATTCACTTCTGTATAGATATAACCTTGTGTGTGTTGAGATGGCCTCTGATACCGATAAACAAACAAACAAACCCATACCATACCAGAGGGCAACCTCCAACCTTTGGCTGTCCCCTGTGCCTGTATA
>JAUZST010003754.1:0-16894 GCA_034779995.1 Parotocinclus haroldoi
TGTGTGTGTGTGTGTGTGTGTGTGTGTGTGTGTGTGTGTGTGTGTGTGTGTGTGTGTATCCATTACTGTCCTTCCTGGCCAGACAGGTTAATTCCACTTCTCTGAGGACAAACGGCTACTGTCCACGCCACTGATTATAAGCCCGACTAAAGCTTGCTCACTGTCACTCCACAGGACAGCAGGGAGCCTAAAACAACTCAATCTGCCCTTAAGCAAAACACACACAATCACAGGTAATCGCGCTTAACAAAACAAACGCACTTTAATGTCTCTTTACTCATGTGCATCTCAACCAACACCCTTAAACGCAAGGGGGCTAAACAGTCTGCTGGGTCAAAATATTCCAGACCCCAACCCCATCCCACAGATTTGGGTTGAACTGAAACGGCAAAGCTACCCAACGTAAACCACACACATTCGTCTTTTTCTTCCCACTAATTTTCCCACGCCGAATGGACGCACACCTATGATATGATACCCATTACACTGCCTATTCACCAGCACTGGAGCTTTTGATCATACATCACCTCCATCATTAATCTAATAGAAAAAGCCTTGGAGCTTTGATTTGGTAATGACTATGAATGGGTTGGGCTCTCACGGTGGGTGCACCACAGCCCCGCTAGGGTTAATAGGCATGTTAAATGGACCACCTGAGGGTCTTGTTCTACTAATGAGGGTGAGGGGCTTTCAGCGACCCCATAAAGCCAGCTCATAACACAAAGCAAAATCAGGAGAAATTAACATTCTCGGGATAAAGAGAGACAAAACTTTTTCTTCTGCTTCATTATGTAATTACTAACACATATTATATCGCACAGCTTTGCCATGCACCCAAGTGGCACAGCAAAGTAGCTGTGTCTGAAGATCATTCCAGGCTCTTCATCAGCACTGCGATGGGCTGTGTCTGATGTCCCGTTTAAGACGTATTCACCAGGAGTGGGCACAGCAACCCCCACCACTCATGGCAGGAAAAGAGGGGTTAGAGCACGAAAGTAAATATTCATACAGCTTTGTGTTACTTGCTGCATTTCTAGAATGCATTGTTTTTCTAGCACATAACTGAGGAACACCAAAATGCAGAGGTTAGTGAGGAAAATGTCAAATGTACTGGGACTGTACCCTACACTGAAATGGTGCAAACAAAGCAGGGACTCTTTCCCAGTGGCCTCTTTGTTTTACCTTGTAGTAGATCTGTTCCATCAGGCAGGAGTTACCAGTACATGGCTCTGTTCCATCAGGCAGAAGTTACCAGTACATGGCTATGCTCCATCAGACCAGAGTTACCAGTACAAGGTTCTGTTCCATCAGGCAGGAGTTACCAGTACAAGGCTCTGTTCCATCAGGCAGGAGTTACCAGTACATAGCTATGCTCCATCAGACCAGAGTTACCAGTACAAGGCTATGCTCCATCAGGCCAGAATTACCAGTACAATGCTATGCTTCATCAGCCAGGAGTTAACCTTATACCTGTACAGTCTTTTACTGGGTAGGGTTTTCAGAATTAGCCCCTCCTCCATATCTACATTCAAACATGCCATGTATCAGTGCCAGTCATGGGTCGAGTCCGATTCCTTCTTTGTGTCTGATTGCTGACTCCCAGCCATCAATGTAGTCATTTAGGTTTGAGTTCCTGTCGCATCTATGTCGATGTTTCACCATGCACTTTCTCTGATCAAAAGTTCATTCACATTTAGGGGGCTAAAAAGATTGCCATGGCCAAAAGTGTTGGTACCTGTCCTAACATAGGGGTTATAGATCCATTCTCCTATGTCTACCCTATCATTTATATATATATATATGATTGATGGCAACAAACATAGCATGACGCTGTAGGTAGATCTGAATGCTATTTACAAGAAATTCCTATGAGGCATAGATAATTCATCTAGAATTCGAATAAATCAGCGAAAAAACCCCCACCCAGATGGACAGATACGGACTGAGTTGGAGGTCAGATTGTGCAAATGGTAGGGATCGGCGTGTTAACATCTAGTCTGTCTCATCACTTCGAGCCTGGATTGAAGCCTAGCGGTGAGAAATCATCTCCAGCAGAACGGATGCTGCTTCTCAGCACCTGGCCCTGGCATCAACCATCAGGAGTCGCTATGCTGGACTGCTGACATTTGTCTTCATAAATAACAGACATCTTTCTTTTTATTTATTTCTCGTCCCTCTCAGCCCTCCCTGCTGTCAGTCAGATAGGGATGAGACACCAAGATTTGGCTGTACTATCAGACCGTTCAGCCATTTCCCTTCCATCCACTGCATCCATTCAGGAGAAGAGACAATCAATCGTGCTGATACTGATACACTCAGCTGGCTCACTGTAGAGGGGAGCAGCTCAATTTCTTTAAGGGTTCACACATGAATTTGGGTTTTGTCCACGGTGTCATGCTGACAACCCACTTACCCGGCGACACTTCTATTTCATGCTCCACCTTCTAGAGTCCGTAAACAGTCTATAAGGTCATATATACATATACACTCATGTACAGAACAATGAAAGGAAGTTGAGGGTGAGAGTGCATGGTCAGAAACTCAATACAGCACCACTGGAGCAGAGAGGGCATGTTCAAGAGACGAGAGGTGACAGCTTGGTGGAGCCAGGACGTGAACCCTCAACCTTTCGATCCAAAGCTCAGAGCCCTCAGCACTGAGTCAGAACTGCCCCTGCTTTTACTTTCATGCTCCCATGCTCAGATGTTTGTCTCTATCCTTAAGAGTTTCTATTTCCATCAGTCAGCACCTGAACAACATCGGGACTTTATTTAATATATTTAAGACAATTTATCTCAAAACGATTATACAAAGGACTCACAGGAAGTATCAAAGCTTGCTTAAGCTTAACTGCTTTATTTATTTTACGCACGCATTATGTACAGTGCCGAGAAAAAGCACACTCCCTAGAAAGAGCAAGCTTTTTGTCTTCTATTCTGAAATCAAACCATTCAAAATATACATTTCCGCTTTTATTTCTGCCTTTTGCCTCACACTGCTAAAGTCAATGAAAAAGGCACCCATTCTAAAAAATGATTCATAACGAAGAACTAAAATAGCGAGTGGTCAAGTTTATTTGTACTGAGCATTTCACAATGGAGCATTGCCTCAAAGCGCCAAGTGATCAAACCTAGGGTGACAGTGGCAAGGAAAATCCCTCTAAAGCTGATCTTGAAGAATCCTTGAGAGGACCAAGATTAAAAATGGACCCAGTCTTACAGGGGAGCAGAGATTTTACATGTAATAATTAAAATAAGGTACCTAATGAATGACATGTATAGAACACCACATCAAAATCGAAAAAATTCCACGCAGGCCTTACATTATAAACCGTTATAAAACATAACCGGTAATTTACAGGGTATAATTAATATAGAACACAATATTCTGAAGGAAATATAAACCTAGGAAACATTAAACTGTAGAATATAAGATAACAGTGCTTATGTCATACCATTGCGAAATTATGAGGAAAACTACCCGCAGACTGGGGTTTTAGCCACTTCAGCTAGAGCTGTATAAATATGCTTCGACACACCTGCAAATTCAGCTACTTCTTCCACACCATGGCAACCCAAATGGAATCAGACTTTATGCTATGACGAGTTCATTTCTATCAAATATAACCAGACATTTTTGCACAATACTGTATATCAAATGTTTACAGTAATACATTATTTAACAGTTGCTGGCCTAAACTGAAGGCCTGTACTGAAGATCAGACTCAGCAGTGGAAACCAGTGCTCTATAGACTGTGCTGACTGTGTGTTACAGGTCACCGGGACCCAAAGCCCGATGGGGCTTTTCCTGCCACTAACAGTCTGCCCAAACGTGTAAAACAATCAATGCTGAGGTGTATTTTGTAATGCTAGACACATTTCTCAATCCATTAACAGTATTCAGTTCAGTATTCCTCGATAAAGGTCCTCAGCAACCAGACGACTGCACCCAATAAACAACAGCACATAAACTGACCGGAACCCGTTCAGCATCTTAATGGCATCCAGCACACCCGGGCACCATGAGGTCCACCGATAGGCCCCAGCAGCTATCAGCCTCATAACGAGGTCGGGGGTGCGAGCGTGTGGAGGAGCGTCCTCTACTTTCTAATCTGCCATCTGAGCCGAGAGGCCGCCGCCACGTCAGCCGGCTCCCGTCATGGTGAGATGCCACGTCCTCGGGTTCGGTGTCCCTGTGACAGATCTGCCGGGCCGATAAGTATGAGAGGATAAGAAGACAGTAGAAGAGAGGGAGCGTGAAGTCTTAAGATGAGTGACATTATCTTGCTGTGCAGCACGATGGGAGAGCAAACACAGGCGTCCTCCTGGCGAGACGTCGCCGCTAGCATGGCTTTACAATCTGCATCGCTTTCCATTTCTCTCCAGCGGGTAGGTTCATGAGAGGAACCTTTAAAAGAGCTACATGCCAACTGTTTGTTTATGTAGAATTATGTATTTTAGATATTTGATTTTCATATTTTGGCCCCTTTGTTTGATGGGCGGGGTCAAAGGGGAGTACAAATACTTTACTTAGCTACTGTAGTTGGTTGTTGTTCAGGTATTTGGACTTTATTCGATTTATTTCCGTATCTTAAAACTTTTTTTTTACTTTCCTTTATTTATTTCAAGTGATAAATCTGTACTTTTTTACTCACTTTTCAAAACAGGCTCGTTTTTAGAATCATTTTTATTTATCCTTTTTTATGCATATATATATATTTTTTTATATTACTACTCCCAAAACAATTTCTACACACTTTGCACTTTTTTATTAATCAGACATTAGACATTTATCCATGGCCCTGGAAACCATTAAAGCTGTGGTTAGTTGGACTAAAAGGCAGTTTTTGCAGAGTCAATAATAACTATTTTTTTTTTATTACCATTCATTCAAAATCATGTTTTAGTGCATGGCTGATTTTTTTTTTTGAGTGATTTAGCAACATTTATAAAGAATAAAATCCAAAGTGTTTTGTGTATTTATGTATTTTATATTTATTTTTAGGCGAACTGGTAGATTTCGATTATTTTTATTACTTTTGCTGATTTTTGCTCTTACTGGCATTTAGTTGCGAGTTCTGTTTTACTTGTGACTCAAACATTTTATCTAAACAATACTTCAACGTTTTAGTCAGATAAATAGCACTTTTGTGAGTGTATTTTTGCCACCTCAGCCCACAGAGAACAAAAGTAAGGGCAGGGCATTTTTTTTTCAACAAACGTGTATGATCCTCCGACCTGGAATACCATGGTATTATAAAATGGCTGAATTTAGGTTGCCAAAATCTGAAAATGACTCTACATGTCAGAGTTTAGGACACAATCTTTACAGATTGTTTTAACAGCTTCTGAAAGCTCATTCCTTCATTTATTATCTTCCACTTAATCCACATAGGGTCGGTGGGCCAGCCGGTGCCCACCCAGCAACTCTGGGCTCAAGGGCAGGAACAATCCTAGCCAGAATGCCAATCCATCGTAGGGCACACACACACAGTCACACACTAAGGGACACTTCAGAGACACCAGTTAACCTAACACGCATGTCTTTGGACTGTTGGAGGAAACCGGAGTACCCGGAGTAAACCCACGCAGACACAGGAAGGACGTGCAGACTCCACACAGAAAGGCCCCAGGCCACCCCACCCTGGGATTGAACCCGGGACCTTCTGACAGTGAGGCAGCGGTGCCCCCTTCCCACCGTGCCCCCTGTGCTACACTTTTGAAAGCTGTGTTGCACATTTGTATAGTCACATCACATGTGCTTACTGATCTATTTTTACGTTTCTCTGCTCTGTACTGCTCCATCAAGGGAATTCCCATAGTGACCTTAAAACTTGTACTTAGGATTTTACCAAAGAGCTCTGCTCTAAACATGCCATGATTAAAAAGGGAACATCCTACACCACCAACACCAAGTGCAAAGCAGTCTGCTTAACTGTGACTCTCGCAGAACTCTCGCAGGCGGTGCTGACCATATGGCCTTTTAACACAAAGTAAATGGAAAGAGAAAATCACATGCAGGTTTGTGCAGGGCTGTGATGGGCAGCATATGGCCTGTGTAACACCTTTTAAATAATATATGCGCTTGTTTTTGAATGAGGAAACTTCTAGCAGCTATTCCATTATGCAGGTCACACAGGCAGCGCAGTGCGTGATCTACACACCTTCACGTTATACATTCTGTAGCGAATGGGAAGCTGTTGGGCGTCTGTAACATGGTCGTGCAGAGCCCTGAAAATGCATTCAAAGTAAGCAACTGGTTTGTGGTTGAGCCCACGCCCATGGTGGGCCCCAATAATACATTTATTTGTCCAGCGGTTAATAATGTATGGTCGCCTCACAGCCTTCCTTTGGAGAGTTTGCATGTTCTCCCCTCTGCTTTGTAGGTCTCCTCTAGGTATTCTGGTTTCCTCTGACCTGACCTGCCTGTTGATGTTACGGGTCCAGCTTCTGTCCTCAGCCCGATGTCACCTGTCACCTGGTTGCCACTGCCTCCATCTGGGTTCTTTTTCTGCCTACCTGTCTGTCTGTCTGTCCGTCTGTCTGTCCATCCGTCTGTCTGTCCGTCTGTCCTGTCCTTAGTTCTATTTAATAAATTCCTTGTTTAACTCCTAACCCATGCCTGGTCCTATTTGTAAATCACTGTCGGGTTCCAGCCATAAATTACCTAGGTTCATGTGCATTTTTTTTTTTGCATACAGTCCCATATCATTGGTACGATTCCCGTACGATGTATGATACACGATATATAATATGATGATATGATTCAAACAGGATCCAGTTTGCATAACTTGTGTTCTGTTCCTCCTCTATCCTTATCATTGTTTCTGCCGTCTGCCCAGCACAAACCCTCACGACTTTCTGAAAACGATGCAGATAAACACACAAAACGAATAAGAAAAAAAAGCAGTTTGTTCAAATTCGCAGCATCTGATGTGTTTCCGTCAGATATGCTTAGCCAAAGATAATAAAAGGGACTCGAGGAAATGCAAAACGTGCCACTGGAAACATTTTTACATGTTTATTTTAGCCTACTTTTTAAGGAGCCCAAGCAAATGTAACCACATTTAGACTAAAATCTGCCTCATGTACTGTGCTAACATCTTTTAACCTATCGGTACCCCAAGAGGACTAAAGCATTTTAATCCTGGTTTTAACTTCAAGAGGACTCTGGAGTGTGTGGACCATTGGATGAAGAATGCAGTAGAAAGAGCAGAGAAAAGTGCAGTTTATGCTTAATCAGGGCCCGTGCATTAACACTGATCCTAGGGTATCGCTGAGTGGCACGGCTCCAGGAGACAATCACGGTAGAATCAATATCTCAGGCTCAGAGTGGCACTCTGCCTTATCCTTCAGATACCACTAATAGGTCTGTTCCACCAACAAAGATCCGGTGCGCAGGATTCCAGATCCCGTGGAGCTGTTCTGTGTGGTTTGGATATGGCAGTAAAATGCTGCTGGTGTGGGATCAGAAACCTTTGAAATGAGGGTAGGTGCGTTTTGGAAAATCTGCTTTACTGTACTGTTATGAAAGCAGCTAGCAGCATAAAATAATGGTTGCCAGCTCCTCTCATTCTAGGAAACTCTGTGACTTGTTTCCATAGACCCGGGAACGTATTTCTCTTGTGGTGTCTGGCAGCCCTGGAATGAATCGGAAATTTCATATTGTATTATTTAATCATTAAAGGTTGAGGTTTAAATCTTTCTGTGAGATTGTTGGCTTGTATGAAAGTAGAAATCCAATAAACCTGGAGCTTTCCCATTATCTGATTACCCATGTGGATGTAAACTTGCTGATTGGATTATAGACAAAATTGGATTTTCCCCAGTTATTGCACTATGTGCATGTAAATGAACGTACTGGTTCAGATGGATGCTTTTCTTTGGCTATAGGCTATTTGTGCATGCATGAGGTAAGGTCTACTAACACAAAGCACTTCCGTAAGTATCTCCATCAAACCGTGGTCTATGAGAACCTGGAGTAGCTCTACCCACTGACTCACCAAATTCTCGTTTTAGAGTCTGAAGGATCTGATTTTAAAAGTTTTTTAAAGTCCCAAGTCCTAAATCTGAAAACATAAGCCAGTCCCCCAAGAACATTTCTGTGCTTTATGGAAATGGAATATGGAAGAGCTCCTTGTTCATTAGACCATCAATCCGGTAATGAGGATCGGGAGCAAGTTTTCTGATCATCCTTAATTGCAGAGGGCTTCATCTAATTAAAAGAATAGCATAAACGGCTCAAACACAATAATCATCGCTGCTAAAAAGAGCAATACATGACCAGGCTTGCCGTTTGGAAAACACGGCCTAATGGTGCACCAGGTATTAGGAGGCCTCCTTAACTGTAGTCCTATTTATCCATAAGGAGCCAGTGCAGAACCCACTGCATTGTGTTCTTGCCTGAAATTAGAATCGAGCCAAGTTTGCAAGTCCGGGATAAGTCTCTGCACCCGAGAGCCGATTGGCCAAGCTCCAGTGGAATGACCGAGCGAGGTTTATAGCTTTTCTTCGTCATGCAGGTCAGCTCTTTTTCCGAGTCGCTACATCGTGACACAATGCCCCTGGCGTTAACTAGTAAACAAGCAACCATCAAAAACGTGCCTGGCATTTGTTTGTCTCCAGATGTTAAATGGCCTAGAGGTGGCCCATAAAGAAACAATGAGAGTGTTCCCAGAACATCCAGGCAGCTTGGAATCCCATATAATTCCATCCTGATCCACCGAGATTGATCAAGACCTCACAGCCTGTTTCGACCGGCCATAGCGGCTGCGTACCGCTAAGCCTACTGGATGCAGAAAATTGAAAGGTGCATAAATGGCATCTCATAAGCGAGCGCCCGCACGTTATTGAAACGAATGAAAGCTCTATTAGAACACGGTGCCGTTAATGATCTGCCATATGATTGATCTCGGCGCCTGACGCCCGTGAAGGAAGCCAAACCTGTGCTAATGAAGACAAAGCGGGTTTGACTCCCACGTGCCTTGGGCGCGTTGGATAAATCGCGCGTTGTTTGATTTCCAGCAGCACAAATATCCATCCTCGCATATTTAACGTTTCATTCGTCAAAAAAACTAGAGCAAAGAAAAATAAATAATGGAATTATTTCCTCGCACAGACCGGAGGAGTCATTCCTGAGGCATTTCTAATTTAATGATAGGTCCTGCCCAGAGTTTTGCCAATAAGCAAACATTCTACCTACCTATCATTTAGAGGTCTAATCTTACAGCGCAGCACATTTTCATTATCACACCTAGTCTTTAAAAGGCATGCGCGCTATCACAAAGCCATTACCCAGCATTGTGAGCACGTACCTTCCAAACCTCCAGCACTACATCCACAATAGACGCCCCTCACTCTGGGTGAGCATGGGCAGAAATGGAAGCGGTAGAAATCAGGGACTTCTCAGCCTGTCTTACCAAGTTCACAGCTCTTCTTTCATCTCTTCCTTTCTAAAGCATTAACGATTTCCTCTCTTTTCTTGGATAATTCTTCAGCGCCTTCAGTGCCGTCTTCAATTATTCATACCATCCTCTACATATTGAACATGTTTCCCTTTCCTCACATCAATATTTAAGGGCTTCTTCCCTCCACAGGATGTCATAAGGATAAATCAAAGTGACGTTATGTTTGATTGAGACATTGTGAGATGAAGCTCTAATAGCTCTCTAATGTTTTTTTTTTCCCTTTCGTTTATTAACCATAGTGGAGGGAGGGATGGGTCAATTAATACCGATGCGGTGGCTTTACAGGTTAAACAGTTAATGCTGATTGAATAACAACCTGCTGAGCCGACGCTGAAGTGTCTGTAAAGATTAAGGCGTGGTTACTGGATACCGTTCAGTTGCAGGTGGCTGCCAACATTGACTAATCCATAGGAGCAGAAACCATTTCTATTGACTAATCGTCCTCATCAGGGCAGGGTGATGGTATGAAACAAAAAGAAAATCAATGGCCATTAAGTGGCACTCAAGTCCAAAAAGCATGCGACCACCAGACGTAGATGGAGCCTAGTCTGTCCCGCCAACTGAAAGCTCAATTAAATGGCGTAGGATAAGATCTCTGATTGAAGGAGCTCAGATTAAAATGTTAATGCCGTATATGTACGACCGTGGCAGTGTCACTGCTTTGCTGAGAAGGGTCCATCACCTTAGGTCAATTCAAATTAATCTCTGTAGGAGTTTTTAGAACAGAACTGAGAAAACCCACGACCACTGTGGCTAAGAAAAACCTAAATGTGATGAGGTAGAAACCTTGGAATGGGATCAGCTCTATACAATTTTCCTAGAGTTCACTGGAGTTTTGCACCTTATGGCGTTCCGTGATTCCTCAAGCAGAGAACGGTCTAGTTCAGAGACTATTCACCCTGTCCCTTAAGGTCTAGCTTCCTACCATCCCCGCCACCCTCCCCAGTTCTCTCCAATATACTCTAATAAAACACACCTGCTCCAAGTAATCATGCCACCTAATTAACTTGGTCAGCTATGTTGAATTAGTAAACGAGGGAATGTTTTGGTAAGCCCAATAGGTCAAATTTCATTATGTTGGTAAAAAAACATTTGTCCCCATAGACCTTTGTTAAAATAAGCAGCATTTTTGAAGCATTGGCCAAATACCCATGGTCTGCAGGATATTTGCTTACGGACAGTGTGAGTAGTGAGCACCCAACGCTGTGGGCCTGTGGTAGCCTAGCGGTTAAGGTACTGCACTCTGGACCGGAAGGTCCAGGGTTCAAATCCCACCTCTGCCAAGCTGCCACAGTTGGGTCCTTGAGCAAGACCCTTAACCCACAATTGCTTAAAATGTAAGACTGTATTAAAAAGTTCATCGAAATATGATTTAGATGTTAAATAAAATCCAAATATCTCAAAAATGTAGATGAAGTTTTCACTCAAAAAGACTAGGCAACATTGTATTTTGTGCACTCATGATAAATTTCCTTATTATCCTTCATCCTAAATTTTCATTATTATCCTTTTCTGTGTGTGTGTGTGTGTGTGTGTGTATGTGTACTCTGTTGGGATGTTCAAAGAAAATGTCGAGCTTATGTTTGGTGTTTAGCTGTCTTGAAAAGAGAAAAGACAAAATGAGACGCTCCACCCTGGGACTGAACCCGGGACCTTCTTGCTGTGAGGCAGCGATGTTACCCCACCGAACCCCTGTGTGTGTTGTTTAAGTCTTTACAGATTTGCACTTATTTACTTTGTTCATTTGGTCTGCTTGTGTGACAGACCCTTTTCCAAAAATATGGGTCCCCTAAAAACGAACGTTCCTGGTCCAGTGAAGCAACTCTAACCCTAGCATACCCACAAAAGACCGACAGTAAGATTAGCCAGTAGATGACGTTTCCTATGTTGTTGGGCATGCTGTTCTTCTCACATGGTTTTAAGAGTAAATCTAGCAGAACATATGACATTTCTTACTGGAGTGCTGTTCTTTTTTTCTGAAAGCAAGCGTAAATTAATCTGAAGCAATCTGGCCGGGTTCCACTGAATCACACGGTGCCACTCTGATCCAATATTCACGGCTGAATGCTGGAGGACTTTTAGCTGCATCAGGAGAGCGATAACATCGGTCCGTAAGATCTATACATCACCCTAATCCAGCTTTTATAACTCATAGTCTCATGTTAGCTGTATGCAAAACACGACAGCGGAGATGATTGATGATAAGCGACGTTGGCAAACACTGGCGGGCGACGCGATGGACGTCACTGCTCACCCTACTTTTACGGGCCTCATCAATGCATGCCTTAATGCAGGCTTTAATTCGGCCAGGTATTTGAGTTCATTCTTAAAATGAGATGATTCGCGTGGCTGACCACCTCTGGATGACGCTTCTGGCGACAGGCTGTAATTTTGTCAGCATCAAGGCAGCAGCGATTCATTCAACCGTGTATTAGTTTACGTTAAACTGGTAATAGGACCTGTACAATGAAATAGATATAACAGGACTGGTCATAACTCTCAGGACACCTTTAGATTACGCATGGCATTTTTTACGAACTGTATAATGAACATATGTAATAAATTCAGAAGATTCCGGGTTTTATGCAGAATTAAATAAAGCTTCTATAGGCTACAGTGGAAAGAATTTAGCAGGAGCAGCTAAATTTTCCTGCTTCATGCCAAGTGGGATGCCAAGGTGATCAGGAATGGCCTTTGTGGTTGAGTAGTAGCCAAGAAACTACCTTTTTGAGAATGGACTGACCATCTGTGGGACTGAGTATTATGGAGTGACATATCCAAGTTTTTTATTTGAACTATTTGTTATATAAGATCATTATACCACTGCTGAAACAATGGTGACCTAAGACTTTTGCTCAGTACTCTAGAAGTTCAGCACCAAACCTTGGCAGAGGTTTGGACGAGCCATGACAAATCCAATGACTGGAGTGATCTAAGATTGGAAAATGCCTGGTTTGCTAAAAATGAGTCGTGCACCCTATCCTGATCCACATGAAAGCCCTTTTCTTTGTGCATCTGATTCGTTTGGAAGTTGTTTTGGTTTTTTTTTTTCAAAGCTGAGTAAACAAATCCTCACTTGCTGCAGCTGTGTTGTTTTTAAGCCATTAAACCAAAATCAAATGTTCAATTCTGGCAGCCTGTTTGCAAACAACTTGTTAAATTACTCTTGCAAATTTGCCTGGGCCACTCTCACTCTCCAATGTAGCAACAGCCACTCCCTAATGGTATGACAGCTGGTCATTACGTACTGAAACGTCACAATGTAAACCTAGTTGCTACAACCACTAAAAGAAACACAGGGTCTGCAAAAAAAGCCAAAACTGAAAAAGGTTTTGCCAAAAGTGAGACGTTAAGGTTCATACATGGAACCCTAGACATGGTGTCCCTTCTGGCTTCAGTCAACATTTGGACATACAAATTCTTCTAGAAGATCAACTTATCACCAGTTATAGATGATGACACTGTTGCAAATGACACTGTAGCTTTCTCCCGAAACGCAGTTTACTAGGCACTAGCTTGTTAATCCCTTAAAATACAACTAAGCAATCAAGCTCTGACGTAAAAGCAAAGATCTGAAAGCAGCAGGAAGTACTCAGACATCACGTGACTCACGTGTTTTGCGGCTGACGTGGGTCCGAGCTGGAGTGTTGACGGGCCTCTCAGTGGTTGAGTGCTCGCGAATGGAGTCATTGAGTATGGTGGGTTTGGATGTAGAAGGACTGGATGTGGAAGTCCGACCTGGAGAGGCAGTACCGAAGGCCAACGTGGTGGTGGTGCCCTTCTGGTTCACTTTGCTGCCGGAGGAGCCTCCGTCTCTATGGTTAGAATTTGGCGGTGCCCCTGTGCGAGTTTTACCCTTCACTTGCGTGGTGATGGTGGAGGTGGAGGGCATGGTGGTGGTAGAAGAGGATGTGGTGCTGTCTGGTCCCTTGGGTAGAGTGCTTGGCTTGGATAAGAATATGGGATCCTGACCAATGCCTTTAGCATCCACAAGGTCCGTTGGTACGTAGTCCTTTACAGAGCCTACCACAATCCACTTCAGCAGCATAAGGCTAAGGCCAAGGCCCACAAAGCCAATCAGGAGGGGGACTACACAAAGCCAAGTCTGCTGTCGGGGCCAAAAGGCGCACCTGAAAGCACCGGCTCTGTCGGCACCCTGATGGCGACCCCCAGCAGCCCCGCTAACCTCAGGTTCCTCCAGGATTACCACACCTGAGGTGGTCACAGCACCAGAAGTCTCACTCATCCTGCTTTGGGCAGCGAAGGGGTTAATCCCAGGGTCGGGCACTCAGCGGGCACAGAAGGATCAATGAAGAAAGATGGCTCATGACATCAACTGTATCCACTTCACGTATCAGGGAATTTAAAAAATCTACATTTCCATTGGAGCAAACACTCAGCCGCAAATACTCACCGATACAACATGATCAAATTTGTAAAGCATAGGCACCCGATGCCGCAAATGCAATCACACTCTCATGCTCTCACACACAGTATAATTCCAGTGGTTGAAAAACGAGGGTTTGAAGAATCCAAGATGTGATTATCCTTTAAGTCTTGTTCCAGAAGTGGTAAGAGCAGGTGGGCTTCGGTTCCAAGGACAAATTGAGTAGGTAACAGAAATGGAGAGCTACCGGACAGAGGGGTGGAGCGAGAGGGATGGAATGCAGAGAGCAGATGCGTCTGTGTGCACGCTCTCGGCAGAACCCGGTGCAGCAGCACACCCTTGTGTTACCGCCCTTGCAATCCCTCTTTCAAATCATGCAATCACTGCTCTGTCAAATACGATCAATCGATTTCTTAATTCTGAAGGGGTGGCAGATTCACAACTTCCTATCGCAGATGGTCTGTGGCTCCCGTTAGTCCTCGCTGACTCAGCTCTGCATATCCCAGAGAGTCCGATCCTCCCGGCAGCATGTGTGATTCTCGCCGTCTCCTTTCACGGCTGAAACTCCTGTATCTTTCCACACCATCTGTACAGAGACAGAAAGAACTACAGATCTCCTTCCCGCTCTGTCTCTGTGAAGAACAAATCCAGCAGGTATGGAAAACCGCAAGGGAAATCCGGAATACCAGGCAAGGTCAGCGTTTACCAAATCCACAGGGAGGACTAATGCCTCTCAGGCTGCATCCGAGCACCGTCCCGCTGCTCTTCATGCAGCACGGGGTGTAAGAGCATGCGCTGGGTCCACCGCTACATTCCTCAACTGAGAAGAAGATGGAGAGGGAGGGAGGGAGGACGCAGCGTGAGGCAGCCAGGAAAGCAGGAAGGGGGAAGGGAGAGCGTTCGAGACAAGATTTGGAGCAGAAAGATAAATCCCAGAGCTTAAGTCTTCTTCAGAGTCTTTTCCATCCAGTGTGACCTCCCAATCCAGATCGGAAGCATCTTCCTGCTTGTTTTGTTGGCGGTGTCCCTCTGTCCCAGGACTGTGTCAGCGTCTTCGCAAACGGATGCTGCTTCCCTGTGTGGCATACACTAGCGCCGAGGATGCTGCCACTGATGCTGGGAGAGAGAGAGCAGCAGAAGGATCAGAGGGAGGAGGGAGAGAAATAGATCGAGAGAGAGAGAGAGAGAGAGAGAGAGAGAGAGAGAGAGAGAGAGTGAGAGGGGGAGAGAGAGAGAGAGAGGGAGGAAGGCAGGACTACACCTGCTCCTCCCCATCAGGATGGAGAGTCAGGGAGAGAGACAGAGAGACTGATCGAGAATACACATAGGGGAACAGTAAGAAAGGAAGATATAAAGTGCTGTTAGAAACCATTCACATAAGGTGGTTTAGAGTGAGAGAGAGAGTGATAGAGAGAAAGGGAGAGAGAGATACATAGACAGAGAGAAAGAAATACAGAGAGACAGAAAGAGAGAGAGAGAAAGAGAGAGGGGGGTGAGATTGAGAGAGCAAAGATAGAGACAGACTGAAAGAGAAAGAGAGAGAGAAAGAGAAAGACAGAGAAATGCAGAGAGAGAAAAACGAGAGAGAGAAGGAAAGCGAGAGAGAGAGAGAGAGAGAGAGAGAGAGAGAGAGGGTGAGAGAGAGAGAGAGCAAAGATAGAGACAGACAGAGAGAGAAAGAGAGAGAGAGAAAGAGAAAGACAGAGAAAGACAGAGAGAGAAAGACGAGAGAGAGAGAGTAGGAAAGCACGAGAGAGAGAGAGGGTGAGAGTGAGAGAGCAAAGATAGAGACAGACAGAGAGAGAAAGAGAGAGAGAGAAAGAGAAAGACAGAGAAAGGCAGAGAGAGAAAGACGAGAGAGAGAGTAGGAAAGCACGAGAGAGAGAGAGAGAGAGAGAGAGAGAGAGAGAGAGAGAGAGAGAGAGAGAGAGAGAAAGAGAGACTGATTTATGCAAGAGCTCTGTAATATTAACAGACAGAGGGAACACAGTGCTCTAAACAGCTTGAATCTTGGTGTCCCGCTTGTCACTACCATCAGTCACCCACTAAGCCCCTCCCATCAGAAAAATTAGAGCTATAAGTCACTATAAGTAAGTAAGTAATTAGTATAAGTAATCAGTCATAAGTTAAGGGTCATTTGAAAAGCCAAAAAGTGTGGCTAATTGTTGCTTATTTAATAGCTACTTTGTACTTAAAATCTACCAATCATTTATCATCGGGAGCACCTACGGCATGTATCCTGTTCCTGACTCTAGACCATCTGTTTCTATGCACAGCTACATGCTGCATTTCACTTCACCCGTTGGTTAGAACAGACCACCACTGGGCCAGGTATGGCCAAATTACATTTAGGGTTCGGACATCTCTCAGGACAGTCACACCTAGCTTGACATTATAACTGGGTCTACAAGATGCCTTTAGACCTGTTCACAGTTGTTAGTGTCAGAGCAGCAAGCAAGCATTATTGCATATGTAGAGGGATTATTGGGTGCCATGACTTAACCAAATCCCCCCACTTTCTTCAGCAGGGGTTGACGAGCATAAGTAAAGCTATGTTATAGTGTTTTCAAGGACAGTGCTGGTTTAGCAGTTAAGGCACTGGACAAGTACAGCCAAGCTGCCACTGGTAAGCCCTTAGGAAAGTCAAGTCAAGTTAAATTCAACTTCTTTCTGTAGCACAATGGGCAACGTCGTATTGTGTACAATGTAACATTAGTACAGTGGAGCGTTGTCTTAAAGGAGTTCACAAAGATCTAGGCACAAAGCCCCAAATGAGCATGCCTAGTGCAGTACAGTCGATTCTGGTTAATGGGACCAGACGCTTATTCGGACCAAATCCTAAAGTACCGAATTAAATCCATTTATATACATGTGATATTATTCTGCTTATTTGGACCAAAATTCTGCTTAATCAGACCAACAACGTGTACAGTATAAAATTTCTCCTCGTTTTTCCCCAGTTTCTCCCCAGCCCTCTACTGCCACCTACAGGCCTTTGCCTAACATTTCCATTTACTACAAAAAAAAGAAGCCAAAAGTCA
>JAUZST010003755.1:0-16894 GCA_034779995.1 Parotocinclus haroldoi
TAAATATAAAATATAAATATAATATATATAATATTTTTTTATATATTTTATATATTTTTATATATTTTTTATATATTTTTTTTTTAAATATTTTTTTAATATTTTTTTTAATATATATAATATTTTTTTTAATATATATTTATATTTATATAATATATATAAATATAAATATAAGTAAATAACTATAGCACCTTTTATGTCAGTTATAAGTGAATTATCATCAAATACTGCATGGCAGCTTGAGGTCAATCAACACACTGCAGTATTCGATCTACTACTCTGGATTTAGCAGGTTCAATGTTCAGACAGAGCCAGTTATTGATAGGATGTACATTTAGGGTTCCAGTAAATGGGTTAAATATGGCTGCAGCACAATATATCCACAACCCCAATGCACTGATAAACAGGAAACAGAACTTGGGAGTGTTTTTAAGAAGCTATCTAAACTTGTATCTATTGACAGAAGTCAACAATTGCTATGATATCGCAAGACCGCATCATCCCTAGAACTGAGATTAGAGATAATAATTTATGTATTTAAGAGGACACTAGAAAATGCACTTACTGAAAGTTTTGCAGATGTCAGACACAGCTTTGAAGACCCGGTCCGAAAAGTTCACCTTGACCTTCATGTGTTTCATGTTGGGCAGCTGCAGGCGCAGCAACTTGTGCTGGGGTGTGAAGAGTAGTCTGGCATCGGCCTGGATCCCATATTTATCCAGTGTCCAGTGGGTCTTCAGGAGCCATGTCTTCTTCTTCTCCCACCACAGCGCATGATCTGACCAGTCTTTCTTCAGGTCTGCACAAAACCACACATGAACAGTAAACCACTGAGAAGTGTGAAAAACACTGGTCTTGCACAATTAATTCTATAGTGAGTATCATTTCTGAAATCCAGTAATAAACACGATATACAGATAGGTTTAGCTTAGCTTCATGACAGATATCATTTTCTTAGTGTTTAAAGTGGTGGGTTTTTTCATTTATTTAGATAGAAATAATATAAGAAAATGAAGGCTGGATGGATGGGCTATGGATTGATGGATGGATGAATGAATGAATAGATGGATGGAGGGGCTATGGCTGGAAGGGCTGTGGCTGGAGAGGTTGGACGGGTCAGTGGATGAATGAATGGATGGGTTAGTGAGAGAATAAAGGAAATAATAAATATGTAAGCATTAAACTAAGCTACCTAACTGACCAATTCAATATGTAATAAAAGGTCAAATAAGCAGAAACTAAGAAAACAATAATAGACAAATTATAGATAATGTAATATTATGAAACAGGTATAATAAAAGATAAAAAATATAGCATATAATGTACTAACACAATAGTGTGCAAGAGTAAAATATTGAAATAACAAATATATGCATATGTACACAAAGCTACTCTAAGAAACTGTGACTTGAGCAGAGAAGTGCATCATGTACGGATGGATAGCTGGACTGGGTGTGTAAGTGGAAATGTTAGTAAGAAGATGGACTAATGAATGAATGAGTTGATCTGTGAGTGAATGGATTGGGCGAGTGGGTTAGTGAAAGGAAATGGATGGATCTATGCGAGGGTGGGTATTTGGGTGCATGGAGGGATGATTATGTAGATGGGTGGATGGTGTAGTTCAATGATTCCCATGGGAAATGGGTGAACACTTGGTTAATGTGAGAGATAGCTAAGGTTTTATTATTGAGCAAACTAATGCTGCCATGCTGCACATACATCGAGTGGCATTGGGTTTTGGGATGCTGCAAGGCGAGCAAAAGGTCAGTCAAATACTGGGAATGACAGTGATTTACAGGTCATTAAGAAGAGCACCAAGATCCATAGCTTCAATAACAAAAGGGAAGCACCATTGTGTTTGATGGGGATTCCTTTCAGACCCTGGAGAAGCCTCAAACATGACATCACCAAAGGTGCCAAAGCAGGGGGGTGAATTTATGGAGCAGACACGATCAGTGGCGGTTCCTCAACCATTTAGGAAGCAGCGGGGGACCATCAGAGGGCAGCTGGCTAGGGCAAATGTTTGAGTGTGAAAGGCCGTTGCTCGCGTGACACCGCAGATAGATCAGGTTCAAGCTTTCGCCTTTGTTCCACAGGCTGAGTGTAAGGTCAGTTATACCTGAAACCTGTTTCTCTCCCTGCAGCTGCAGGCTAACAATAGAAAAGCAGGAATGTGTGTATAGAACAGCAATGTCCTTCTGAACAGAAGGGAAGAATGGAAGATCCACAAAGGCTTGGGGAACCCCAGCCTAGACCAATAATAATAATAATAATAATAATAATAATAATACCACAATGGCAATACTTGTAGTTACTAAACAATTTAAAACATTTAATTTCCCCCTCCTTCCCTTTGTTAATTATTGTAAATTTTTAAGTAGAAACATTTCAGAGGTTGCAGTTTTCCACACAATTGCACAAATTCCAGGAAACAGTTTCAGTCGTCGGTCAAAAAGCATAAATAAATCTCTTCGACTAGCATCTCACTCACTCTGGTTTTTGAAACTTTTAGAATAGTTTATATTATTACTGGAGCAGTAAAGAACATTAACGTAACATAATCCACTCTTACAATTAAATGCCTGGGGCACAGATGCCTGAGTACAGCAATTTCTCACGTCCAGAGATCAGGAGCAGCCCGTCCAAGCACTGAGAGCCTGCCTAGAATAATGGAATTAAAATGTGCAAACTATATACTCTCACAGTCAAATCCATATAACTAACAGGCCAACCACATGACGGCATTCCTATGCATTTAGGTATGTAGACATGGCAAAGAGTATCAGAATGGAGAAGAAAGGGAATTCAAGTGACTTTAATGACGGGATGGTTGTTGGTGATAGACAGGCTGGTCTGAGTAATAAGGAATCAAAAATGCCTTTATTCCAGAGGTCAGAAAGGAATGGCCAGACTGGTCTGAGCTGATAGAAACATAAGAGTAACTCAAATAACTTATTACGACTGAGGTAACAGAAGAAGAAGAGCATCTCTGAACTCGCAACGCATCACACCTTGAAGCAGATGGGCTACCACACCAGATGCCAGGCACTTGCAATCTTTCGAAATAGTCTTCCACAGTAGTGCAGCAGATATCTGAACAACAAGCCCACGTTGCACAGTAATGAGATAATGAGCTGACTTCAGAAGTGTCTCGAGGGCCAGTAAACTTGACGTCGGCCTGTGAGAACTGAATGCAGGGCAAAGCAGCCGATGTTCCAGCTCCAGGTGTGATGCAAGTCCTCAGACACGCTTTCAGGCAAGCCCATACTTCATACTTCATACTGCAGTGTCCAGTTGCACCACTCTCCGCTCTCCCAGTTCCTGACACGAAACACACTGACTCAGAGTTTCTCCCCAGCCCTGCTGGAGTTCCACCCTTCTATCTTGAGGAGTCTCGCTTTAACCACACTGTTTCCATTTAAACTACAGCCACATATTCTCTAGAGAGTCTGTGGTGGCAAAAGTTGCTTGTGTCTTTCAAATCTCCTACAGCGCTGGTAATCCGCATATAGCTTAAGGCTGCAGAAAAATTCAATAAAGGGTTAATTAAAAAAAAAAAAAAACACCTTTATTTTAAACTTTATTCTGCTTCAAAGTGAATCACTGCTGGCTATGACACAAAGCTAACAAAAACATCAGTATATAACTGTATATAATGAATATTTTGTGTGGTTAGACATTACCATAGTGATCTTAAGAGATCCAACCACTGCTACTGGAATGGAAATGTACATTCTGGAAACATCAGTGTGGTCAGTGCACAAGCACACTATCCATCATCTGAGCTGAAATCGTTCTCTATAATGGTATTTAGCCATGTCAGTCATTTCTACAGTACAAGGCAGAGTGTTGTGAGAAAACATTTCCGCCGACTTGGCCTGACAATCTGTTCAGTGTGTTCAATGATCCACATTCTAGGCTTTTAGCAGACGCCCATAACTAGAGTGACTTGCGACCCAAGCAACAGTGGGTTCAGGTTCTTAGCGTCCCAACAGTGGCAGCTTGGCACAGTTGTTATATACAGTTTATACATAAAGATGACAAAAGTCAATGTTTTGGAGGCCGATACTGATCGTCGGCACAATCGGCCGATTGCCAGTACGGATCGAGGGTGGGGCTGGATGCCACTTTCACTGCAATCATGCCATAAACATGGCCATAATTTGTTTATTTAACATCACTATGAGCATCAGTGGCTCATCAGTGTGGCGACACGCACAAGGATATATCAAGACTAGTCGCATATACACTCAAGTCAATACCAATGTAACATGATCAATTAAGCTAACATGCATGTCTTTGAACTGTGGGATGAAACCAGAGTACCCGGAGTAAACCCACACAGACACGGAGAGGACATGCAGACTGCACACAAAGGACTCCGGCCACTCCATCCTGGGATCGAACCCAGGACCTTCTTGCTGTGAGGTCAGCAGTGCCACCCATCGTTCCACCATAAAGAGCGTACTTCTAGAGTGAACGGTACATGAACGCAGTACACAAGAAGTAGTAGGTCCCCATTAAGAAATTACATTGTAGTTAAAACGACAGCTAATAATATTTGCTCACTTAGTTGCCGTATGATAATGGAAATGTGTCCACACGATATCCTATGAGTGAACGACGTCAATATCAGACCCGGTACCGATACAGGATCAGATTGCACCCATGTCTAGTTCATATCACATTTTGCAAGCGCTGTTGCATTTCCTTCAGGACATGCCGGTCTAGTTGTACATGTTGTTCTGTTACTTTTTGCCACCTCCTACAAAGTTTCCCAATTTCTCAGTCTCACCTTCACCAGTGGGCCAACAAAACCTGCTGGGACGCTCATATTACCTGACCGACCAAGGATACTTTAAAACATTGCATATACAGCTCATAACTCACATCAAGATATTTGTGCTCAGCTTGAATAAGCACAGTGTGTAACATTATATCATATGAACTCACCGAGGACACTGGACCCCCTTTCCCTTCCTTCTGCCTTAATACTTAAATGCATAGATTTAATAAGGCGCTGGAAACATTCCTTGAAGAGTTTGGGCCATCGTGAGGGGACAGCATCACGCACATCCATTTACATTAACAGCATTTAGCAGACGCCCCTAATACAGAGCGACTTACAACTGATACGGTCTTACAGTTCAAGCAATGGTGGGTTAAGGGACTTGCTGAAGGACCCAACTGTGGCAGCTTGGCAAAGGTGGGATTTGAACCCTAGACTATCAGGTCCAGTACCTGACCCGCTAGGCTACCGCAGTTCATCCATGATGTGAATCTCTTGTTCAACCACATCCCAAAAGTGCTCTGATGGATTACGATCTGGTGACTGTGGAGGTCATTTAAGTATAGTGAACTCACTGTCACGTTCAAGAAACCGGTTTGAGATATGTGACATGGCACGGTGCTCACAATTTTCACAACTGATGCTCACAATTTTACAGATCTACTATATTGGCTTGGTAAGCTTGTGCAAATTGCAGCTTCGATCACAAACGAGGAGTTATATCATGTGTACCTAATAAATTGGCTGGTGAGTGCACACTGAATTCAGCTCCTGAATAATGTAATAACTACAAATTTCAGCTACACCGTTCCAGCAACAAACCAGCATTACAATTCCATTAAAGGCAAACCAAGGAGAAAGACTCACCATTTCCTCTATTTGTCCTCGGTATATTTAATACTGGAAAAGTGCATGGATACCAACATTGCGGTCACATCTGTCTCATCTCAACATCGAAATACACCAGAAGCTACTACCATATGTTCTCTGGGAAGAACTGGGCTTAAAAATATGAAGAAGTTGCAAAACATTCATTTTGCTATAGTTGGTTGTTATTGTTGGCAGCTGTCTTTGTCAGATTTTAAACTACACACATAATTAATCTGTTCTCGAACAGATACACAAAATGAACACTTAAAATACTACACAAGCAAGTATCGAGTCCCCCATGTTCCCCTATTCTCCACTGAACGGCACTCCCAGTGCCAGCTCTGACAGCATTAGCAGTGCTCGAAGGGGGGTGGCCCCGACCGTCATCTATCACACAGGCTGCATAAAGGCTGGTAATTCAATCTGCTGCTGGCCAATGGTTTCTCCTGGCTAAAAATATAGCCGGCCAAGGGATGATGTAATGTTGTAACTAAAAGAAAACAGGGGTAAGTAATTGGGTGCACTGAATGCAGAGCAAGATCTTTCCGGCACTGCAGAGGCAGGGATGTTTTATGACTTCAGCAGGCACGTGCGAAGCGTGGTCCACACAATCTAGAGGGTATGACCATCTCAATGTCAACTCAATCCACATACAATACCAAATTAAATATTTCAGTCTGCATGTAATATTCTGATGATCTTTACACAAAGCCTAGCATTTTGTCACAACATTCCATGGTGAATCACAGATCACTTTATTAGGTGCATCTGTTAAACTGCATGTTAATGAAAAATATCGAATCATCCAATCACATGGTAGAAACTCAGGGTCAAGACGACCTACTGCAGTTTAAACCGAGCATTAGAACAGAGAAGCAAGGTCATTTAGGTTAATTTAAAATTTGTATGGTTGATGATGTTAGATGGGCTGATCTGAATATTTCATAAACTGGTCATCTACTGGGATGTTCAGGGTTTACAGAAGACGGTTGGAAAAAGAGAAAATGTCCAGAGGGTGACAGTTTAAACGTGCAATGGATATTGAACCTTGAAGCACATGGGATACAGGAAAAAGCAGAAGAACACACTGGGTTCCACTACTGTCACCTAACAACAGGCAACTGGAACTAAAATGTACAGGCGCACCAAAATTGGACAATAGAAGATGGAGGTAGAAGAGGACAACATGAAAGCATGGATCCATTCTGTCTGGTATTAAAGGTTCAGGCTGCTCGTGGTGGTTTAGTGGTGTGAGATATTTTCTTGGCTACTTTAATACCAAGTAAGTATCATTTAAAAGCCAGAGCCTACCTGAGTATTGTTTCTGACCACAGTGTGCCATCATCTGATGGTTAATTTCAGGAGAATAACAGGTCAACAAAGCTCAAATCACCTCAAACTGGTTTCTTGTAAATGACAATGAGTTTGTGTACTGTAATATTCTCCAGTCATCCAGTCAGATCTCAAACCAATAGAGCACATCTGGGCTGTGGAGGAACAGATTCTTAGGAAAGCTGTTTCTTATACAAGTAACCAGTCAAATGAATATTTTGCATTCAAAGGGTATTTTTCTGGGAATCCCAACAGCTTGGCAGCTCCCCCCCCCTCCCCCCCTACGAGATAAGTCACAACAAAATGAGACAAGAAAAGATTAAATTAACTGAACTATTAAATAGCATGAAATACATTTTGTTGAAGCTTATATTATCTATGTAATTGTATTTCAACAGACAAATACTATTTATTTAGGGTCAAAAGGGACTTTTAAATACAACTTTAAACAAACATGTAATACTAAACAGTGAGATTTCTCTATGCCTGAAGTAAAATGCTCTAAGGTTTCAGCTATATAAACATGGATTTGTATTCCACTGAACACTTGACTGCTTGAAAAGCAGAAGCAGCTGTTATTACAGAGATGAGGAGACATCAGGCTATCTTCATCCTGCCGAGCTTTACCCTAAACCTAATAATGCAAATAAATGGGACGGGTGTGCCATGATACAGTGGTCTAAGTATAGAAACGCTCTCGTTACGAGAAGTGATCGAAGTCACCCAAGACGCATAGATTAGCCATGACGAATCAACTGAGCACTGCTAATGCGCTCAGGTTTTGACAGTTTGCCCAAAATACGAGAAGCAGAGATGGAAAAGAGATGAAATACAAAGCAGCTGGAATGACATGGTACGTTCCCATGATTTGATTCTATGACTCATTCTTTTATCATTGCTGTTCTATTACCAATTCAAGCTTAATGGATTCATCCTGGTTGGTCACATGGATCACAAAGAGAGAAAGAGATCACATTGCGTTTATGCATTGTGTGCCCGAGTACGCTTACGTCATCATAATGCTACTCTTTGTGGTGGAGAACGACGTGCTTGCACAGCACCATGGACTTTATGGTTGGATGTGCTTTGTGGGTTTTCTGCACTCGTTTTGGCCGTTCTGACGCACAGCCCTCTCATACGGCATATAGACTGACTATGCAGCGACTTCTGGATACCAGTGCTGCATGTATTAGAAGATCTTTACAGAGGAGGCTAACATTGTGCGCCGTGCTCCATGCTGGCCTGAGCATTGTTCATAGCACCACAGACGACGAATGAATGAATGAATCAATTGCTATAGATTTATTAATTGGGTCATCATTATCATCAGCGTAACGGTAGTATGAGATACTACTGATGGCTGCCATGCATTAAATTACTGAAATACAAAGATTGATTAAAGATGATCATAACTGGAGATAAGGAGGACCTACTAGAAGCATAAAGACAAATAGGTGAGGTCTCGGTCAACATACAGAACAAACAGCACATCATTCTTTTCAACATGACTGAACGCTACTGGCGTCTGTTAACAGCCATATCCCTAAGTGCGTGAAGTCATATGTGAGGGCGGTCCTTCGGACCCCATCCAGTCAGACAGGAGGGACAAACCTTCCTTAAGCTTGTCGATAAGTTTTCCATCCCTTTATGCGCTGACCTCCATGTGGCCTTTATATTAATTGGGTACGTTAGATTAACTTTTGCATATATAACATAGGCTACACAAGGTGACTGGGGTCATTTTTGGGTGTTGGTCTTCCCAAGATTTCTTGCTTATTGTGTTGAGAGAGATTTTCCTTGCAAATGTCAACCTATGTTTGCTCCATTAGAGCTCTGGACCTAAAACACTGTAAAGCTGCTTTGAGACAATGCTTTATTGAAACAAGCTTAATAGAATTAAATCTGACTAAATGTAAATGTTAATACAGAGAGAAGAGAGACAGAGGCTGAAGACTGACATTGAGAGATAAAATCAGGAGAAGTGCCGTTTCCCTAGTAAACACATGCTGCATGTTGTGTTTTGATTGAAAACAAGAACTGGTACATTCTGTACAGCTGCCATATTCATATTGTGTTTCTGCTATGACGTTTAAGATAAATATCAGGTAATCTCAGGTTGACCGTGCGGTGTAACAGCATAGCAACTCGAATGGACACCTAGTCAAGTGTACTGATCATTTTGTCATAGATTCTGCAGAAGCCATCACATTTTACTGAAGGAAACAAATTCATGGCATGTGGGCATTATTTCAGATTGTCAACGAACGCACAAACTCAATGGCAAACTAATCTAATCTCCTAGACTTTAATTAATCCAGTCATTTAATGTGTGTCGCTGCAGTTCAAGTGGCTCAGTGAGTAAAAGGCAGCAGCGATATTATGTTCAGTCCTAGGTTTGGGCTGTGACATGAAGGTCTTGTGGCAAATTAGTAGAAACACTACAGACACTGGGGGTTCCAGGCCCATGCCTCTGGCTAGATAAATACAGACAGATGTGTCAGGCTCTTCATGGCATAAAACCTGTGCCAAATCAAATGCATCTGCTTTGGTGACTTCCAACAGGATGGGGAAAAAACAGGATCTCTATTCTTCATCAACCACAATAAAGGTGTAAAGCTCTACATATAATGCAGAAGAGATACACATTTGTTTATTATATTTCCATAACAGTTATGCAAATTTGACCTGCAACCGGTGACATGGCACCGATCCCCATGGCAAAGCTAGGTACCCAAAATGCAAACAGACAAAAACAGCCAGAAAAGATTCAATCCTGTTAGTCATGAGTCAGATTTCTGTCCTCTGGCTACATTGCACTAAAGAAGAAAAAGTGCACTCTCGCAAGACTTCAATTCCCCAGGCCAACGTATCAGCAGGCACTCAAAAGATCAAGTTCCATCCTCTCCATATGCTAGCCTTATTCCAGTGTTTATCAGTAAACACAAGGTTTATTTCCTGTTTCGTGCTACAATCAAATATCTAGGCATCACATTTTAGCACAATCTTCTAGGAAACAATCCATTTACATCAACAATTCAGGTTCAAGCAAAAGCCAAAATCAATGGCTGAAATGCTGATCTGTAAAATACTTTGATCTAAAGGCACAAGACACAGATTTAGCCACCGCCTTTTTCAGATCCATCCTCAAGGACATTTGACAAACCCACAGGGGAGTCATGGTCATCTAGAGAGCAGTTTTAATCGATCTTGGTCCCTCTGATCTTGTTTTGGGGCACTCAAACCTCCCAGAGGACATATGCAATGATGACCTGGTCAACAATAAGTAATGAAAAAAAAACCACAGCACTCTTTTGTAAACACCACCTTTGCTTAAGGGCTACATAGCACAGGTTCAGTGTGTAGATGCAGCAGCCTAGTGAAAAGATATCAAGGTGCATTCAGGAGGATATGGCTTTTCCAGCTGCTTCTTTTAACACCTTTTCCTTTTCCTTTCCACCTTTTCGTGTGCACAAGCTTTCAATTCATTAACCAAATACCAAGATTTCTTCTATTTTCAGTGAATGTGATGTAGTTTAACTGAAGATTTTGACATGTCTCCATAGAGTTTGGTTTCAAATGATAAGCAGACATCTACAATGTGGTGACTGTGCTGAGAGGCAGTAAGAGACCATCGGTGACAGGAGGAGTCTCTCTGACATAATGAGTGGGGACAGAGAAAAAAAAAGGTCTCAGCAGTTGAGCCCTGTGCAGCTCTAGTTAAGAGTTCATGTGGATCCTCTCCATGATACCTGATATGATCCAGGTAGGGGGCAAGCCACTGCCAAACTCGGCCTGTGATTCCAAAGCTTGAGAGAGCAGAATGCAGAATCTTGTGACTTGCCTGTGTCAAATGCTGATGAAAGGTCGAGAAAGACCAGAAAAGGTTCGTCTGCTCTGGCAGCATGAAGCTTCTCAGAAACAGACAACAGGATTCTGGAAAGTGTCTTGCTTTGATGGCAGAATGGCTGTGATCCTGTAGGTTCCAAGGCAGATGTTGCATTTGACTGCAGTGAATTACTTGAAAATATAGATACACCAAATTTTGGCCATTCAGTTTCAAGTAGAAAGAGAACAGGCCAGAAAAATGTTAAGCTGAACATATGGCATATGATTTAAATAGGGTGTGATTATGGAAATGAGGAACCTCAGACACTGCTGGACTGGATAAGGGTGCAAAGAACGGGTGGAAACAACAACTATAAAAACACAAATTAAAAGAAAAAACAAACAAACCTGTTGGTGGTTCGGCTCAGGATTTTCAAAATTTCAGTTTCATTTTTGGCCAGGACTTTTTTCTCCAGTTTTTTGAATGCTCGGATAAACCCGGGTTTTGTGTGCAATGTGTCAAGTTTACATTTTCAGTTTAAATCACTCTGTAAACGGTGTCACTTTAAAGTCTTTAGATCCTTCAATACTGGAGGTATAAGTGATGACAATTAGTTGAAAGATCCTTCTAGCAAACCTTAAGTACATTTTCAATGAAAGTCCATTAAAACGCCTGTGCCACAATTTAAAGATTCAACACTTAAGAAAGTGACTTGGGCAAAAGGTTACACCAGTGTTTTTCATATGAGGCAAGGTTCAGTCACAGAATTGTAAGGAAGCTCTAAATCACAGCCGGATCTGATCGCAGCAACAGGAAAGATCTGCACCGGGAATGGTCCCGACTTAGTCTAACTACTTCCTGTAGAAAAAAAATTACAGTCTCCTGAAGCACAGCAATATCACACTGCAATACAAGCTGCACATCTAGAACAGACGTGTGTAAATTAACATAATAAAACATTACAATTTAAAAAAAAAACATGGAAGAGAGAGACGCATTATGGATTAATGAGCCTGGCTGTTCCTGAACGTGCAGATTTTTAACACCCAGTTGACATCTATGTGGATTCGTAGTGAAAACTGACAAGGAAACCTAGGAATGCTTACATGATCAATAAAAGAAGAAATACAGAAACAAAGCAAAGCATGAGCACAATGTGAAGGTCTTTCTTAACACAAAGGGGCTCACTTGCAAAAAAACAAAGATCTCATTTCTGGGTTTCCTCACTGCCGAGTCATCTTAACACCCCTAAGCATGTCCTCACCTTGAAAATATTCTGGGAAAGCTTACAAGCTCCAAAAACCCCAACTGGTTGAAGTGAAAGAAAAAGATTAAACAGGAACTGCTACTTCCTGTGTAAACTGGCGTCCGTTTCCTTGAAAACCTCTGCTCCATTGTCAACACTACACACGGATAGTAGAAAGCAGGACCACTTACAGAAAAAGAGGTAATTCCAGAAACTTTACCATATAATATTTCAGGGTTTTCAGACCCATTGAACTCTGATTTTGAGTAACAATGTTGACCCACAACATTAAATTATACCTCTGGTCAGTTTCTTAAAGGCAACAGTTACACAACATGTGGAAAAATAGCACTGAGGTCTAAAAAAGGAGTAATTCACCACACGCCAGGAACTACAGAGCACTTGAGAACTGAAGCAGGCAGCAGAAAATACTGTGATGACGCCAGTGTCCAGGGAACATGCCAAACCCTGGAAGTCATTTCCTGCTCAACAGAAGACTTTTATGGAATTCTAGTAGAGCATCTCACGTCACACTCTGGGGGCTCTAGGCACACAACCCACTCTCTTCGAACCCCTCTCCATAGAGTAGCTAAACCTGACAGAACACAGCTCAAGACTGTTCACTTGAATTGCTTTCATTGCTGATTAATGCTTGGCGAAAGTTCAGAACAAATCTCTTCTGACTCGATGCAAGTCGAAAAGTCTCCTTGCAATGTACATTTTCTGCAAGCTTCAAAGTGGAGGTTTGACTTGATTTGTTGAAACACCAAACATTATGCACTAGTACTTCAAAACGTGTTTTAACACAAAAGGTACCCAGCTCCTTTAACAACAATCTCAATTCACTATTTAAGGGATTCTGTATTCTGTTCTCTAAATCAGACTGGACTATGCTTCAAAAATCGTGTAAAACTTTATCCTCAAAGTCATATAAAAGACTGTTACTGGCAGAAGTTGTTACAATGGATAAAACGATGGAAAACCTCCTTGGTAAATCTCCTTTTGGCTCAGCTGTGAATAACAGGAGTCCTATAACCATTTTTTTATGTAAAAACCTCACTTTTAGTGCCATCAGGCTTAATGTAACGCAGCAAGACACTTTCGCGCTTGCTCGCAATCTCTTGAAGGTATTTCATGGAAAAAGTTTCTTGCTCTTTGCGCATTAATGTCAATGAAAATAGTCAAATATCCTCTGCAGAGTGATATGCTCAACACACGGTGTGTATAATTATAGGCAAATTTCCATGAATAATGAGAATACTTTCAAAAATAATAATTTTCCACTTTTTGTTACGTATAATTCTTTATAGGTCATATATTTATTTGTGTTATTTTGTCAAAGAAATTGTGTAGAGAGACCAGATCTTCAGGACTCCTGTTGCGGTTAACTGTGAATCTAGAAGTCAAATCACACCTTGGCCAGTGTTGGGTCTTTGGGAAAGAACCCTTCACCCAAAACCTGCTTGTGATTTGCTCTGGATAAAAAACTAAACAAAAGTATCTGCTAAATAACTAAACGTAAATCATTCGAAGGTGACATCAAAGCCCTTTCCAACCTCTAAATGTGATCTAAAGAAGGCAGCCCATAACATCCGGCGTTGGGCCAAGAAAGAGCTTGAAAAATGAATCGCAAATACTACAACATAGATGATACAAATATATGATATTTAGCTGACAATCTTATCCAGAGTGACGTATCACTGACTTACAACAATTGTCTTGCACTTCATGTCTTACAAGCCAAGCAATTTGGGGTTTAACGTCTTGCTCAGGGACCCAACAGCTTATTTCTTTTTATAATTTATTTAGCTAATACGCACCCAAAGTTCCAGACTGGACCATTCCACAGCACCCCACCCTGCACCACCACTGTATTTACTTCTCTCACTTAATATTTGAACCCTCTGTATGAAGCCACATGATTGCAGAGTTCACGTGTTCCTTGAAGTCTGTATTTCGTCTCCACTCTGTTCTGGTCTAACATTTACCTTTCTTTTCTGTTCTCTCTGTCAAACATGGAACATTTTTAAACTTTTCTAATACTACTATCTCCATATTTCTCATTTGACCATTTGCTAATTTTGAATTAAAAAAAACAAACACACAAACAACCTATTTATTGAACCCAAATCATGAGTTGCTCAAACCAATTTGATCACATGACTGCCGTATTTTGTTCCAAACATGCGCACACATTTGTAATCAATTATAAATGAAAATGTTTGGACTGCACTGCAGCCGGTCCTGATCATTAAATCTTGAATAATGCTTTTCTAAAAAGATCTGGCACAAACGTCTATAATCAATAAAGCACTTTGCTAGGATTTTAATCCATTAAAGCTTTTCTGAAGCAATGCTGAGAGCACTGGTATGGAATACAGTATATCATGGGATGTTTCAGTAATGGATCCACACACTGCAGACACTTACGTTTTCAAACAAGTGCAGCAGGGCTGCAATGTGGCATAGTATCATAGCATTTATTGCTTGAATCACATGTGCAAGAGGAACAATAAAGCAGAGAGGGCATACACATTATAAACAGTGTTCTCATTTTCGCATCAAAGATTGGCAGCCAGAACAACGACAGCAAAAGAATATGACGAGAAGGTCAGAGTGGTCAAGAACTGAAAGCGCCGAACACAAGATTTTAATCCAAGACAGGAATGGGCAATATATTGTTTTATTTAAGCGTATTGTGATACATTTTGTTATCAAGGATATCGGTGCTTAAAGTACACAGATGAACTGCATGTTTTATTTTAAAGAGTGTAATTAGCCTAGTCCTGGTTAACTGGATAAAATGCAGCACATTTTAAATAAAAAAAACACTAAGTATGGGATAATATTCGGTCGCTTCTGATGCATTTTGTCTGCAATCACAAAAGTGTGTTGTGAAATTTAAGGTGTGTTATTAAAATGCATTTCAATTACATTGTATTTAAATGTCTCATTTTTTTAAACCATGGTCACCCACCCTAATCCTAAATATTTAGTTTCTACTTGAAGCAACGGAAAGAAGGTCCCGGGTGGAGCAGCCTGTGTCTTTATTGTGTGGAGTCTGCATGTCTTCCCCATGTCTGCGTAGGTTTACTCTAGGTACTCCAGTTTCCTTTCACAGTCCAAAGACATCCGTGTCTGGATAATTGGTGTCTATAAAGTGGTCCGTAGTGTGTTATTGTGTGCGTGACTTTGCGTGTGCGTCCTATGCAGGATTGGCGCCCAGTCTAGGGTTGTTCCTGCCCTTGCTCCCATAGTCGATGGGTGGGATGGATTAATCAGAAGATAATGGAAGGAAGTTTCTACTTGTTGTAGGTTTTCTAGCACATGAATTCCAGTCTAGTAGAGATATGCCCAAATCTACACAGTCTTTAAAGGTCTGAGGCACAATACAACAGGACTAGACTTTATGAGAGAAGAACTACTAAACTATGAAAATGCAGTTGATTAAAGAAGCTGATTTTAAATGAAAGCTACAGGAACAAAGCATATCTTATTATTATATATAAATAGGCACAATATACACTCATCAGCTACTTCGTTAAGTTCAGAGGCTCGTTAAAGCCAGTATCTAATCAGCCAATTACATGAAAGCAACAGAGTGGCAACAGTAAACTTAAAATCCCTTTAGATAAGTCTCTCTGAACAACCAACAAGTCGAAACTTAAAGCAGATGGGCCAAGAATGCCATTAAATAGATCACTTTTGTGATGTGGTGAAACGAGACATTTGCAACTGACAAATCTGCACCAGTTGTATAATGCCATCAGGTCAAAACGCACCCAGATTTGCACAGAAATGCTTCCAGAACTGTGCTGAATTCATGCCATAAAGAATTAAGGCTGTTAGTTCAGAAGGCAAAACGTGTGACGTGTTACGCCTTCGTTCTTCGGAAACATCTTTTACAGAAACTGTATTTTATTCCCACCTGGAGGCAAAAGCTCCATCACTGAGGAGACATGCAAACAACTGTGATGGAGTTATTTTCAGAAAGTGCCCAAAGTTGTCGAGTTGGGAGTATATAATCGCTTCTACTTGTAACAGCCAAAACAAATTAATAAAGGTCACCTCAGCACAGCTATATCAAGCACTCATACATGCTCTGTGCTAGTTTGACGATAACCATTTGTGAATTCTGACCACAGATGAGATATGACTTGGCTCGGAACGCAACAATTTATCATGGTACTGAATGCGTCACACCAACAGAGGAATGTTACAGCGGTCAGACTATATTTATGCCTCTATATCTAGGACAACATACTGAGCTGGAACAGAAAACTGGTTCAACACGGGAGCAGTAAAACATTCAGAGTAACACATATGTTCTCCACAAGTTCCTCCTCGTAAGGGTTAATTATTGCTAGGGCTTCCAGTCTGACCTATCATATACAAACACTGCCTGGTCCTAAAAAGTTTACGGGGGGTTGGTTGAAAATTCGTGGAAATGGCCTGTGATTGAGGAGATCAGAGAAGATTGTATCTTAAAGGGATTTGTACACACTTAAATGTAAACTAGAGCGACGGCAAGGTAATGGAGCGGGAGTTAATCTTGGCACAAAGGTCCAAGATCAGTCCACCACACAAGAGTAATGACAGACAGTTGGCACCCGAAAGACTGGCGTTTCAAACAACGTGCAAAAGAGTACAATAACACACTGGCATGGTCAGTACAAAGACATAAGTGGAGCTTAAATATTTTGAGAACAAGTTAGACAAAATTAACAATGCATCTGTATCTGTCTCTCTCTCTCCCCGTCTCGCTCTCTCCCCGTCTCGCTCTCTCTCTCTCTCTCTCTCTCTCTCTCTCTCTCTCTCTCTCTCTCTCTCT
>JAUZST010003756.1:0-16891 GCA_034779995.1 Parotocinclus haroldoi
AAAGAGAGAGAGATAGCAGTTCAAGGAAAATATTAAATATTTGTACTATATACAAAATGAATTGCAAAACCAAAACAAAGTACAAATAATAATGCATTGGCTTATAGCAATATACCTATAAGTTTCCAATTATTTGATTTACAGTACAACTAATCCCACAGTCTTCAATATATCTCAGCATTGTAATGTGGAGGCCCCTGGTTTGGTCACATGACAACTGCAGACTTATCCCCCACCTTGAAGAGCACCGAGACATAGTAATCTGCCTCTGGTAATATCAAAGATACATTTGTCACACTTCAAGATTACAGATTATCAAACATTGCATATAACACAAAAAACGGTTTTAAAATGTTTATTTCCTAATAAATGTACAGCTGAAGTTGATCAGGTTTGTGGTCAAATGCAACAAGTCTTCGCATACACAGGGCACAAGCAGATGGATTTCCCTGTATAAGGAACAGGTTGGGTCCAGGAAAAATGGAAGGCTGGCTCATGCTGTAGAAAATCTTTAGGATCGCACAAAAAAATCAGTCATCTCAAATTGAAGCCCTGGGTCATGTGATAAAATTGTGAATCATGTCTTCTGTAGTCTGACAACAGACATAATATAATCTTTCACACGTGTTTAAATGTTAAAATGAAAATGTGTTTTTGGAAGTGTATTAGAATGTTAAAAAACTTGGATGTATTTTAATCAATGTACATATTTTTCTCTTATATTTTATATATATTTTATATATATTTATTTCTTATATTTGTCTCTTATTTTTGAAGAGACAATAAAAGCATGAAGCCATCTGTAATCAAATATATATATATATATATATATATATATGTTTCACATTTTGTAATACTGCCAGCATTGCAAACAAATGTGTGGAAATACGTTCACAATAATTAGGAATTAAACATTTAAGTGTGACCAATGTGCAAAAACAAAATAAATCTGTAAGGGGTAAATACTTTTTACAGCATTGTACATACAATGTATACTTAAAAAAGAGAACACTCCAGAAGGTAAATTGCCTTTAATCGTTATGGACGGAGACTGCTCTTACAAACAATAAACTCATGGTTCCTCTCAGGCCTCAAAACCATTCACTCAATCCATCTGTTCTTCTTAAAAACGTATGATGATTTAAGTTAAGCTACTGCAATGACTAAACAACAAACCCATTTTTATGCTGTATTAAAACATAGTAAAATACTACAAATTATACAATGTAATTGATGGGTTACAGAAATCAAATGAAATGCTTTTGCATTATTTCTAATAGGTACAAAATGCTTGAAACTCAAAATGATTAGCACTTGAACAGGTCTTCCTGAATAGATTGTGGTCAAAAGCTGCAGAATCCCTGTAGTTCTTGTGCAACTGATACAAGAAGTCCCCTTCCTAACCGAAAAAGGTTCAGCTTGGTGCAAGTGTAATAACATTTCTATATACAGTACTATGCAAAGGCTGGTGCACTGTGCTATGCAAAATTGGTGCATAGTAGCATAGAATCCAGACCTGTATAACTTTGCAAGTGTTCGTGCTAACAGTTGATGTGCGTCTATACATTTGCCGTGGGCAGAGGTTGTGAACAATCAGTGACGCCATCGATAACTTAGTAGACTGCCTGTCAGACAACCCACACAGGGACCACGACAAGAGGCTCAGGGATGAGCAAGTTTTAATAATGGTCCAAAAATTTACAGAAAACAATGCAAAACAGGGACGAGTGTGAAAAATGAATGTAGAAACCAAATACTTAATGGTGAAAAAGCGAGTGAGCAGGAGTGAAATAGTGAGCGGAACGAGTGGCAGCTGTGTGAGTGAATGAGTGCTGCTAAATGAACGTAAAGCAGTGGTGGCCTAGGTACTGTTCCCATCCACCATACTGAAACCGGTCTTGTACTCTTCACCAGGCTGGATCAAGACAAGACTGTCTGGGTGAACCACTGGGCACAGCTGCTCAAGGGCGTAGGTCAATAGCGGGATGAACTAGATGTACTTGACGGTGAAGTCATTCAGGTAATCAACGCATGGCCTCAGCTAGCCACCCTTTGGCCACAAAGAAGATCCCAGCCGAGAGGTTTGAGATGCACCCTGATGTGGCTTCTTCCAGCACTCTTCTGCTTGGTTTCGCCCCCTGGAGTTATGGAGCTCCTCCGCGCAACTCGATTTGGGAAGTGCCCCAAATTGGCACTTTATCGTGCTCACCGCACGTCTGCCCTCTGGTGCTTCACCGTGTATCCCCGCCAACATGCATTGTAGGAGCCATTCCCACCCAGGACGCACCACAGCTGCGTGTTTTCCCCTTTTTGTGTTTTGTATTTTGGAGAGCCTTTTGCTCTGCCTTTTTGGTTATCCCCCATTGTTATAATATGTTGTTCGATCCCCATTCCCGCATCCTTGGGTCCTCTCACACACTTTATAACAGAACGACGTGGCCATAAAAGGGCCCAGCGGATTCCCGCGACTTCTCTGAGGCAATTCGCCTACAGGGGGCAGCCATCGGAGGCATTAGGCAGCCATTAAGAAGTTTACGGAGCACCTCACCCAAGCTACTGTGGCCGGTACTTCGGCCAGCACTTCTGCCCCTGCTCCCGTTGCCCCGGTGGAGACCCCTTTGCCACTGCCTGAGCGCTTTTCTGGTGATCCCAGCAAGAGCCAAGGGTTCCTCCTAGAATGCAGGCTCATTTTTGAGCTCCAACCCTTGTGCTTCCCGTCCGAGGGATCTAAGGTGGAATACATGGTCTCCCTCCTTCCAGGGAGGGCCCTGGAATGGGTCACCGCGGTATGGGAACAAAAGGGGCACAATAGCGCCTCCAAGAAGGCCTGTTCCAAAGCCCTTAAGGAGATGTTTCTCCATCCCTTGGGTAGGAGCCAGGCAGGACCCTGCCTGGTGGAGATCACCCAGGGCGACCGTTACGTTGTTGAGTTCCACACCTTGGCGGTGGATGCAGGATGGGAGGAGGCTCCCCTTATCATCCTTTTCCATCATGGCCTCAACGAGGTCCTTAAAGACGAGCTCACTCTTCGGGATCCTCCTGCCTCCCTCTCCGCTTTTTACCAGCTTGCGGCATCTCTCGACTAACATGTCAGTCAGCCGGCTGATACACGCGGGTGTCCACCCCTCTCGCAAGGTCGCGACCTTCTTTGGCCCCGCCCTGACCCCGTCCCTGAGCAGTCTCCTTCGCCCAAGCCCATGCAGCTAGGAGGGATGGGTCCCGCCCCAAGAAGGGCACCTGGCTCGAACTAAGGGTGTGTCACTGGGACAGGGCCTATCCAATCAGGTCCCCGGGCATGGCCTCTTTTTGAAGGCGTACCTGTCATGAAAGACAGGGTCTGCCACTGTATGGGCAGGTGTGGACTCTGGGACAACCGCCCACTTCCTTGACCGGGGGTTGACCCGATGCCTCGGGGGTTACCCCTGGAGCAGCTTTCGATCCCCATATCGGTCTGTGGGGTTGATGGCCGGCAGCTCCTAGGGGGCCCTGTAACCCACCGGACTTGGCATAAGGAACGGCTCCCGCACAGGCAGGTGGCTGCAGACCCACAACTTGTCCGTCGACTGGGTCTCTGGCTCTATCGGTGGATGGTCTACCACATGCCACTTTGTGTGCCTACGCGAAAGGGGTGGGGGGGTTGGCACCTTAACGTAGGTAAGGTGAGAAAATACTTTTGGCAAAATAGTGCATATTATAAAAAGCTAGCACCTTCTTATAATGACCACATCCATACATTAAAGCAAAAAGCTCAATATTAAATAATATATAATAATAATATTAAATATTAAAAAATAAGTGCTTACAATAATTAAACAATAATAGACTAAATAAAATAAGACCTAAAACTGTTGTTAGACAGTGTAGCATGAGTATAGATAGATCACTTAAACATCAATTAAACAGGTCAGTAAACGTTTTATTTACAGCATTAGGTTAAGGCAAGTAAGTAACAAAAGTGACCCAATTACACAAATTAGAGTAGCTTGAATAGGTTACTATCCCTGTCTAAATGTAATTTATCCTGCCTATACAGTGCTGTCTTCACTCATACTCTGTCCACAAATTACAACTTAAAGTTAATCATTAATTACCACAACTGTGTACACGTTATATTTATTTAGAAAGCACATAAACACTGCTTAAGATAACCACACTTAAATTAAAAAAGACACACACGTTCTCTATTACTGCCATTATCCAGTTAACAAGCAAAAAAACAGCATGAACCATGCTATGCTATGCTAGTTCTCATAGCTTGAGTGCACCGTTACATTTCCTCATTTCAAAACTGAACAAACTCGAGATACTGTAGTGATCTACCCTGCTATTGAGCTCCCTTCATCCTCATCGGTTACTCTAACATGTTTGCGTTGATCGTACTGTATTATTACCGTTTGCTCCCATGCCAAGTCAAATCACTTTTGCAGAGTTTGCATGTTAGACATTTCTTAGTTGCGTGGAGCGCACTTTTGAGGATTTAAGCCGAACCTTATACACTGCATCAGTCATGTTTCTTTTGTAGAATGTAGAACTTCTTAATGTTGTGCTCTTCGGACTCACTATATAACATTAATACTGTGGATTACTTCTAGTAATCATTCACGGACACGAGGATGCAGTACAACTCTTTTACTTGGTAACTGAAGAGCGTGTACAACATGTAGCCATTACCCACTCTACAGTGCTAGTGACAGTCTCATAATCGAGCACAGTGTTCGCTCGTATTCACCACACTCAGTGTTAAACTTCCGTGTCGCTCCGTTCAAGTCGTTCTTATTTATTTATTTTTCCCCAGTGTTTGTTAAGCGTGATGTAAGCGGATATGTAAAGGAGAGTAAGACATAAATCGTGTGACAACGAATCGATAATGAAATTCATTGCCAACACTTTTAATTCGTTGTTGCAGCCCTAATACAGTCTCCAGATTAACTAAAAACATCACAGAACCCGAAAAGTTCAGCATGATTTTAACAGTAACGAATTCATGACTTTCTTTAACGATACGATTTAAGCAAAATAACTAAATGCTAATCTAATCACCCATCCATTCAGCAACCTTCCAGATGTAACATTAGTGTAGATTTCTGTTTAATTAGCTCTAAATTAGGACTAGAATCTTTTACCCCAATTACTAACACTGAATCGTCCTCATTGATCAGCTCGTCTAAGTCAGCAACATGTTTATTAGATCCAATCCCTAAATATTTACTCAAAGAGTATTACAGAACCACTACTTAATATTATTATTATTCACCCTTTACCTTTGGTTATGTGCCAAAATGCTTTAAAACCCCTCATTTAATAAAGCTAATCTTAACCCTAATCTTGACCCCTGAATCTAGAAAAACACTATAGGTATTAAGGGACTGGCACATTCTTGGTTTAAATCCTATCTGGCTGACCGGTACCAGTTTGTTTATGTAAACAATCAACGCTCTAAGCTCTCAAAAGTAAAGTACGGTGTCCCTCAGGGGTCTGTGCTTGGTCCACTATTATTCTCCCTGTACATGCTACCTTTAGGCTCCATTATTCATAAGCATGACATTAGTTTTCACTGCTATGCAGATGATACACAGCTGTACATATCAGCTGATCCTAATGACATATCTTACAATCAGTAAAATAGAGAACTGTGTTAAGGAGGTGCAAAATTTAATGTCGTTTAATTTCCTTTTGCTTAACTCGGATAAAACTTAGGTTTTATTAGTCGGACCCAAGACCGTGAAAGACAGGTTGGCTACTTCTATCCTAAATCTAAATGGCTGTTCAGTTTTCTCTCTAAGCTAATGTTCTGGTACCAGTTCCAGCAACACACACTTAGATGTTCCTCCACCCCAGCATCACTCTACTGGTCATCATGAACAGAACCCAGTTTCACCATGCCCGGGCCACACCAGAGTGCAATATCTAATAAATCCATTAGTTGAGAGACGATGTGCCTCCAATAACTTACTGCTGAGGTAATCTATTTAGTTATTTTATTTAGATTTTATTATTAGACTTATTAACTTCATTTTACTATTACAACTACAACTTAGCTAATTCAATTAACATCTTGGTCACCCAAGGTGGATGGGCCCCTTTTTGAGTCTTTTCAAGCCAAGGTTTCTTTTTTCTATATTCACAGTTCCTTGCCACTGTTGCTCTAGGTTTGCTCAATTTGAGATTGGCTTTTAAAGATGATGTAATAATGTACAGCTGCTTTGAGCAAACAAAGACAAACGATAAGCAACTCGAACTCAATACTTCACAGTGAAAAGCAAGCACGCGGTAGTTAAATAGTGATCGGAACGAGCGGCAGCTGTGTGTGAACGACTGCTGATAAATGAACGTAAAGCGGTACCATGGGTGAGTGACATAGGCGTATAAAGTACAGGTTATGTTCGAAGAAGGGCGCGATGTGATGTGAAAAAAACTCTCACATCTTCAAAAAGAAGCGCAAATTCTGGCAAAATGCTAATGCTATTTCGCTAAACACTATTAAGAGTATAGGTCAATAGTTTGAAATAACAGGTTATGTTGCCAAAAAAAGGTTCTGGAAGACCCAAAGTAAAGACAAAAAGCCTTCAAAAACTGTCAGCAGTATTCAAGATCACTTTCAAAAGTAAATTAACGCATTGGAATAAAAGACAATATTGCAGAAAGGTTTGCCTTCCACGTCTTAAAAAAATATTTTCTAAAAAGGAACAATTGCATGCTATTTTTCAACAAGACAATGCTCCTTCTCACCACCAAGTTTTTTAAGCAGTCTGCAATTTTACCTAAAAGAAGCAGTCATTTAATGAAACCAAAATGAATGGCTATCACATACTAATATTCTTTATCGATTTGTCTGCTCCTGACCACTTTTTTTGCTGCTGAGTCCATCAAAATGTAAAATAATTGTTTGCCTAGTGCAGATACATGTGCATATACATTGTGAACACCTTGAAACCATCAATGGTTCTGCATAAAAAGAGATAAAAAAATTAGCAGGTTTTAAAACAGGCCATACTAGACTACACTTCCTAAATGAGGAAGAAGTTTGTATATAATATGCCTACAAGTCAAACACCAATGATGGGTTAAGGGCCTTGCTCAAGGACCCAGCTGTGGCAGCTTGGCAGAGGTGGGATTTGACCCAGGACAAACAGGTCCATTCAGGTCCAGAGTCCAGTACCTTAACTACTAGGCTATAACTTGGTCTCAACATACACCTTCACCACAATCGGACAATTTCTTACCAGCAGACCACAAAGAATGTATAGATACTCTCAGATTTATGAAGTGGCTAAGCTATACTGTATATATCATAGCTTAGCGGAAATGACACATTCTTGATACTGCACACAACTGCAACTTCCCCTCTACATTTCTAAATACTACATACTACATTTCCCAGCAACTTATCACTCCTACCACGAGAATCCCTACATCAGACAATGGCCTCATTTACACAACTGCATGTACTATTTATGCGCAATCTGTTCTACAGTGACCATAATATATTGACGTTTATGTTCTATTGTAAATCCATTTTGCAGTGTTATGGACACAGCAGTAGTTCTGCAAATGCAAGGTCAATAATTATGTATTTATTTATTATTCCACCCCTAAGTGCAATGTGTGTTCTGTGCAATACCCCTCCAACATTGTTCATAGCTTAACAATTTATGTATAATTTAAATTATAGACACTACTGCTTAATCACTTTATCTGATTGTGGACACATTGCCATCTGTACCGTTTGTGGTTTCTCCATGTTATGCTTATCTTATACTTTTATTAACACTAAATGTATTGGCATCTACAGGCTCTAAACAGCAAGTCACTGTACTAGTACAGTGACAACAAATATATAGGATGTCATTACACTTGGTCATTTAAACAAAATATGACAGTAACTGGCAAAGGTATTTTTCCAGGTAGGTTTCCATCAGTTTCCAGTAACTTTTGATCAGCTGATTTAGAGAAATTTTAGCCTGTCCCTTTGTGCAGCTTCAACTCTGGAATATTGCTGGGATTTATTACACTAACTGTTTCCACAGCACTTATACAGGATTAGGAAATCCTGGAAGTGTCAGGAGTGTCATAGGCAGAATAACCAGACATCAAAAGCTGTTGTTAAAAATATCAAATAACTAACACATTAAACTGGACTTTAAATGTGTCCAGCTAAGATGGCAAAGAAAGGAAATAAGTCTTGCCTGAATGAGCTGCTCCTCTACCTATGCTGATTGAAAGTTCTTCTCCATCGATCAGTGGTCCTATGTGTTCCTCCAATTTTTCTTTGCCTATTTTGGCATCAGGAAAACATGAGAGGGCCAAGTATGGGTCAGCACCAATACCCTAAAAAAAAAAAACAGATTAAAAATTGGTGACCACACCCCGAAATATAATAATTTCCATATGGTTGTTTATTCCTTTATGAAGACCTGCTGATAACGGCAGAAGATTTTGTTTTAAGTTGAAACAACGTGGACGACTGTACTCTAAATGACACAATATTAATTTCAACTGTTATACCAGTGACACTCAATTGTACCTATACTTTAAACCCACCGATTCTTTTCCCCCAGCATGCTTTGCATCACGTCTCTAAACTCAATCACTGTCTCAGCTGGCACGGGTCTACCTCTGCCACAGCTGCTAGCTGACATATATGTAAATATTCTTTGGTGCCAAGTCCGTCATTGTTTCACTTAAGACATGCTCCTTTCTGCAATACCATCAGCAGCTCTAGTGAAACAGTTAAGAATCTGGGAATTATTTATGATCCCTGCCTCGCTTTCCTTTCTCATATTCAGTCCACAAGTTAAATCCCTATCTGAGAGGGATACAGAGAAACTGTTTCAAGCTCTCATTTATCCCAAGTTAGTTAATGTCATTCTCTTCTTCATGGTCTTCCTGCCACTTAACTTCGTGCACTACAGCAACTTCAGAATTCTGTTGCTAGACTCATACAATTCACTCACATCACCCAAATTTTAAATTAGCCTAATTAGTTACTAGTGGTTAAAAGAATCAAATATAAAATATTGCTGCTAGTATTTAAAGCTCTTCATGGTCTGCCCCCGCACACTCTTCAAACTCTTATCTGCATGTTCCACATTTCAAATGATCGTCCATGGGTCGAAAAACATTTATATCAACTCAAAACTCATCTATCTTCTAATTAGGCTGCAAAGTGCTATATGAATGCAAGTTTGTTGTCCAGCTCACCTGTATACTCGTACAGAACTAGCTCCTGAAATGTTTGTGCGTGTTTGCAAACGTTCACAGAGAACAATTTAGACAGAAAACATTCTCCTACGGAGACAAACCCGATGAACACTCATCAGTAAAAACGGTGGTGCACTCATGTCTGAATCTCATCTCAAAACACTTTCACTGTAGAATTCTGTTAATTGTGCCCCAGTTTCCTCTGCACTGTTGCCATGGCAATCAAGGAGGGAATAGAATTGGGCAAGCAGTCCACGGTCCAAGGGAAGGCGTTAGTCTGGACCTGAGTGTTTGTGCTTTTGAAGCATTGGGAAACACCCAAGAAAGAAAGAAACCTATTAAGAATGGTTGTTCCTTATCAATTCACTGCTGCATTTGTCTCAGTTTGCATCAATCGACACATCATTAAACAGTAGCACCTGGTTGTTAGATTTGTTTAAACATAAACTGAGCTTTGTGGCACGTATCTGGAAAGTGCTCAGTTACTTTCTTTAATGCCGAAAAGTTACCCTGTAAGACTGAATTTAATAGCAAAATAAATATCTGAATATCTAAAATGTGTTGTGTCCCATTGTTCCACTAATGTAAAGACTTCTAAAGAATTCTGTAAAACTGTTATGTGCCAAACATTTTTGCACAACTTGACAGTTAAATATGTATTTGTATGTATTAAACATTTATTTTGGTTCCAGATACCATCTGCATCTCTATTCATCATAAAACCAGATTTCTTATAATATCAATATAATATCATAAACAGATGCTAGATTTACCATGGAATTTCAGATTTTCTGTCTATTTGTCAGTGTTAAGCTTTTAGTTAAATTACTGTGTAGCTGAACAAATGTACAACTCACCAGAAAAGGCATCATGTAGTCTGCGAAATAAACAAATGCTGCACCCAGAGCAAAACCTGCAGCAACAGGTAGAAAAGCAAATGCCCCATAATTCCCAGATTCTTCTGCCACCTCGATTGCAGGAGCCAGTAGGGACCAGTAGGAGGCTGCCAACATCACCTGTAAATGGGATTAATAAAAAAACAGAAGCACATGAAAAAATTATGAACAACCAATTCAAAAACTACAGTTCTTAATTTTATCTTCCAACTTAAAATATAACAGCATTTTGCCAGTCTTTCTTGGCTTTGTGAGTGCTCCAATAAAAGAAGTGTTTTGATTCAGTGAGGGAAAAGATTATAATAATTCAGAATGTTTCACCACACTGTAAAACAATAAATGCACATCAATAAATAGCTTAAATTAGCAGGTTAGCTTCTAAAAACAATAATTTGACTAACTAATTAGAAAAACTCACCAATGAAGTTAGGATCAAATAAAATTTTATAGGTGTGAATATAATTGATCTAAGAAAGTGTTTGCGATATCAGAGCAAAATGATAAATTTACTGTAGAAAACTGTACAAATGAAAGGGTCTAGTATACTGTTGGGTCACTTCTAGCCTGGATACAAGATGAGAAAAACGAAAGAATGTAATATTAAACTGGTAATGTCAATAGGTGATTGCTATGATGATTGGTAGAGAAGCACTATTAGACTAGATTAGATTCAAATTTGTCATTGTGCAGCGTACAGGTACACGGCCAATGAAATGCAGTTAGCATCTAACCAGCACTGCACGATACAGTTGTTATTTACATAAGGTGCATCAAGTGTTGGAGAGTCAGGATTACAAATGTAAAATGATATTAACAGAATTGGATAGTGCAAGTAATAAATTGTGAAAATATGCAATATAAATATGTCTATATACAGAACAGAGGACCAGTACAATGTGCAGTATACAGATGTGATGTGTAGACCATTTACAGTCCTGGTTATCCATAAATAAATAGTGCTGTAAAGTATGCCAAAACAATGTTGGTTAGTGTCAGGGTGAAGTTAAAGTGATGATGTGGAGTTCAGCAGAGCAGCTTTTCCTGTATCTGTTGGTGCAGGAGTGGAGGCTTCTGTAGCTCCTACCAGATTGGAGGAGGCTGAAAAGTGCAAGGTTAGGGGGAGAAGTGTCCTTGATGATGTCAATGAACAGCATTTTAACATATTAGTTATTATAGTCCAGGTGTGACAGTGAGGTGTGGAGTGCTGTATATAGTGTCCTTTGTAGAGCTATTGGACCAGTATGCAAATTGATCTGGGTCCAGTGTAGCAGGCAGACAGGATTTCAGCTGTGAAAGAGCTAGTCTTTCAAAGCACTTGGATATGATGGGGGTGAGAATGACAGGGAGGAAGTCATTCAGAGGTGAGGCACTAGAAAGTTTTGGCACTGACACAATGGCAGAGGTGTTGAAGCTGGGTAGAACAACTGCTAGGGCCATTGAAAATATCTGTAAAAACCCCACATAGTTGCTTGGAACAGGCTCTAAGCACACGACCAGATACACAATCAGGACCTGCTGCCTTACACACATTCTTTTTTCACCATGTTCAGGTTGAGTCTCTCTAGTTTGATAACACACATGTGAGAAAATTACTGAAAAATGTATATGCTTCTTAAAGTATGTCTGAGTGTGGGCAAAGGTGCATGCTCCAATCCCAATCTCCAAACGGTTCTGCCAGGAAAGGGATTACCCTGGGATTGTACCCTGTTAAGCACTCCAATATGGATTACATTCACAATTTATATATATATTTATATATCACTCATTTTGAATGTGATGCCTGAAACACGTTCCAAAACAGTTGGGAACAACTATTATATATATATTACGTAATTGATAGATACTTTAATAACTTAACTGTCTTCCTTCCTGTTAGCAGTGGAGTAGTTTTTTCTACTGTTAATCGTTTTATAGAAAGTTTACGGGTGACCGGCTTGTATCCATAGTGCTTGTTTATTAGCAAATTTCCGGTATCCATTTAATTTCATCTTCGTTACAGTTTATATCTATAACTCTTTTTACAGTCGTTTCCTACTCCGTGTTTGTTTATTAGTAATGTTTATTTGTTTAATAGTCAGCCAATCACAGACTTATATTTAATTTTGGCTTTATCTTCGTTGTAGTCTAATCTCATAACTTTCTACTTTCCGCAGCCGTTTCCCAGTTTCTCTTTGCAGGTATCTATTATGGTACCTTTTACTGATTTTCCATCCACTCTTAATCAGCACTATGTTGGACCTTCAATAACTATATATTCTCTTTTCTCTCAGAGCTGATGTTCTGGTGCTGGTTCCGGCACCACGCACTTGGATGTTCCTCCAACTCGGTGTCACTCTGATGGTCTCCAACAGCAGAGGCAGGTCCCACCAGAGTGCAGTAACCCCCTCCATCTGTTGGACATTAAGACGATGTGCCTCCAAGGACCTCCCTCTAATGACTCATTTTAAAATCTATTTTGTTTTATAATTTAGTTTATTTTCAAATTTTTCTATTACCAATTTAAATTTTATTAATAATTTGTTATTTATTTTAACCAAATTTTCCTATAATTTAATATACTTTTAGTATTTATTTAATTAACATCTAGGCCACCCATGGAGGACGGGTCCCCTGTTGAGTCTTGGATCAACTTGGGATTGACCTTTTAAGATAATGTAATATTGTAAAGCTGCTTTGAGATGATGCTCTGTTGTAAAAAGCGCCATATCTCACATTCTGGGACGTGAGTACTGACTAAACAACATTAGAACCGTTTATGTTATATATGGGTAAGCAGTTCCAGTGTTTTTGTGTGGCGCAAAAAAGTTGAGGCTTACGACCAAAATATTACTGTCTCCAAAATCAAGCACAAAGAAGGATCAGTGATGAGGTGGGGACATTTTGGTGATCTTGCTGATGTATCTGGAATCCTGGATTCACAGATTTACCAAACCATTTTCTAGGGGAAATGTTGTGCTTTCGGTGGTGAACTTGAACTTTCATAATAATTGGACTCTTGAGCAGGACAACAATCTCAAGCACATCCCCTAGGTTAAGGAATCAGTCTGTAGCTTCTATGTAACTAGAAATATATTTTTTTTACAAAATATTATTAATATTATTTAAACTAATTTAGATTTTTCGGGCACAGACAATTACTCCTGTTTGACCCGGAAAAGGACTAAGCATTCATTATTATTTTATTCAGTCAATGTTTGGAACACATTTATCTTATTTTTAAATATTTCAGCATTTATCAATAAATATTCATTTAAATGTAGGGTTGAATCAGAAAGTCGATTTGATATTCAATGGATATCATTTCTATTTATGCCTTTCAGTCTACACTCAGTAGTTCATAATAACAAAGTGAATTTAGTTTAAAAAAACAAAACCTAAAATCTGTCCTATTTGTGAATTTTGAGACCTTTTTCTCTGTTGCTCCAAACTGAAGTTTTAGCTCCCATAGAAATGAGTGTGGACAAAATGTAACAAGCACATTGTCCATTTTTGTTTGAATTAATGATTGAGAGCACTTAACTAGAGATCTAGGACCTGGACTGTATGAGGTGTCTCAGAGATCAAATTTTTTTGAATCATTCATCAGAATGGATAAGACTACACAGTACATACATAAAATCAGACTAAATTGTTTTGACCTTCAAAAATCCATCAACTGTTATAAGAAATGACTACACATCAGTCAGATATACTTTTGCAAAGCTTTCATTTCTTTATTTCAGAGATTGGTCAGAAATTCCAGTCGACATTAGACCAGTAGTAGGCTTAAGAGCTTGGTTAACCACCTGCAGGAGCAGCAGTTGTAAACAGCCGTCCTAGCAGGGCCAGCAGGAGCGTGAGTAAGGCGGTGTTGCCGCCGCCTGATGAAGACTGAAAAAAACATAAACAGATTTTAGTTCTGATTGGCTAAGAGACATTTTAGGAGTGCCCATATTACACAATAATGTTAATCTGACTGAAGTTCTATAAGTGCTACTCTTTCATATACAAATGTAAACTAGCAATGATGGCAGCCATAACAAAGCAGCAACATTATGACTATACAAGTAAAATCAATTCTATTTTATAGGTTTAGAGTTTATAAATATTAATGACCTGTGATATTTGAATAAGCTGAAAAGCCGAGTAACAAAGGCAGTACAGTAAATCAAACATCCTGGGGCTTCTTTCCATCACCAGCTCTTAACATCTCTTAATAGCTCACATTATAGCACTTCTTCTGGTGTATTATTGCTTAATTAATGATGATTGTTTGATTTATTAAGTTAAAGGGGTATAAATCCGCTTATAAACAGATTAAGCAGTGGTACCTACCTCACCACTTGATGAGCGCTTCTCCACTTCATGCTCATCATTAGCCTGTAAAATAAGATTTATTTTAAAACCCGTTATCATTTAGATGTTAAAGTTAAGAAAAGTAAAGGACGGGTTACTGTAATGGTTAATAAAACAGAACTGCAACGTACAAGAAAACAAGAGATAATTAACCTTAGATTTAGATTAAAAAGTTCAGAACTTACAAAAACTGCACAGCTCAGTGCAAAGAGACACACAGCAAAGATCAGGATCTTCATGGTTTTCTATGAGATCTAAAAATATAATATGAAGAGCAAGTTATTGTATCCATTATCAATTTTAAATAATATTAAGATTTACATAGAAATCTTAAATCAGACATTACTCACACTTACCTTTAGATGCAGGTAAAATGACTGAAGATTCACAATCTCAGTTCAATACACCTTCAGCAGCGCTATAAGAGCTGTCTTTTAAGGAAATTACCAGCCGACGATCGACCAATCAGTGTTAATCAGAACGCAGTTACACAATTCATTAATCCTGGATAAATCCAGCAGATAGTTTATGCAACTTTCAAAAAAACACAGACAGTTAGGAAATATTATTGATTCAGACTTTATGCTTTTCTTTAGTGCAGCATCTTAAGGTAAGAACTGAGGGAGAAATATTTAACATCATATACAGAAAGAAGATCAATTCACATCTGGATTTGGAATGGCCCCGTGTGTGTGTGAGTGTGTACATGTGTGTTGTATGATGACTTTTATTGGGTTTCTAGTTCACCACAGAAAGTATAACATTCCTGCTAAAATAGGTTTGGTAATTCTGTAAATCAATGATTCCAGCACCAAAACCCCCCCAAATCATCACCGACCCGACCCGCCTGATCGCTAGGACAATATTCTTAGGTTCTTAAGCCTCACATTTCTTGCACCACACAAACAGCTGATCCATACGGATAAACAGTTCCAGTTTTGTTTCTTCATTCTAAATGTGTTTGCTCAGCAGGCTTATCCAAATTCCTTCTGACAGATTTAAATCAATCCCTCTTATATATTATTCAATCATTTCAACCACAATCGACCAATCAGCACTAATCAGAACACAGTAAATAGGAAACGAGGATTCATTGAGATTATTTGGCTTTATTTGGCTAAAATGAGATTTAAGAGAGATTGCACATTAATTAAAAAGATAAAACACATCACTGAGAAGCGTCTTAATACACACCTGCAGTACCAAGGGTGTCATACGTTTTATTGAAATAATAAATTGTGTTTTCCAAAATGGGTTTGTTGAGAAACATATAAAGAAAATAATAGGTGGGATGTTGTTGAATATTAATTTACTTAATTATTTTTTTCTATATTTGTTGCCAAATATGTGAAAGATGTATTTTTAAAAAATATAACCTTGATGAAAACCGTAGGTGTCACGTTTGATCTCTCCTTTGATACCGTCATTATATTTACATTTACGGCATTTAGCAGACACGCTTATCCAGAGCGACTTACAATTCATACAGTCTTAGAATTCAAGCAGTTGTGAATTAAGCCCCCCTCTCATGTTTTCTCCTTGGACTGCCGGGGGTAGCTTGCCTGCAAGTGTTTCACTGTGTTATGGACACAGACTGGTGCTATAGGGCAAGCGACTCTTTGGCTCCCCCTCTCTCCCAATCTATGAACTCACCTTCCTTTCCTTGGTTTCCAACCCCCCGCGCCCCCCGGTTGTATCGAGACGGGTCTGTGTGAGCGCTGCTAAACATGGCTGCTACAGATCACTTGTTGTTGCTGGTTCCCTCTCCAAATCCCCTTTACCCTTCAATATGGCTTGTCTTTTGTTAATGTCATTATATGTACTTATTTGCTAAGGAGTTTTTTTTTCGTGCTCACATACTGTACTCCTTGAGCACAGTAGGTGGGCGGGGCTTTTTAAAATCTCCAATCTTTCCCAAAGTTTACCATATTCTAACTGACTCTCAGCTGGAAGGAGCTTTGGGAAATGGAGGCAAGCAACAACAGCTTCATCATTAAAGCCAACTATGAGGTGTTACCTTCTCCAAAGAACCTGCATCCAGGGTTTGGCGAGGACCCAACTTGTGCACTCTGCCCAACTCCAGCGAATCTGAAACACATCTTGACCGGTTGTAAAATCAGCCTTACACAAGGCCGCTATACCTGGAGGCACCACCAGGTCCTCAGGAGTCTGGCAGCAACTCTTGAAAACAAGAGGAAGACCACCAACTTCCTACCCTTAAGAGCAACCAAGTCCATTAAGGCCCCAACCTTCATCCGAGAATGACAGGAGAAGCACAACCATCCCCTGCCAAACCAGAAGCTGGACGGCTAGCCATGGCCCGGGACTGGAAGATGATTGTCGATATTGGCCAGCAACTAGTCTTTCCACCTGAGATTGTAGCCACAACCCTTAGGCCAGACTTGGTACTCTGGTCTCCTTCACTAAAGTATGTTTACATCACAGAGCTAACAGTTCCA